>WYDI02024089.1:18615-30288 GCA_009867235.2 Psittacus erithacus | reverse complement strand
ACACTTGTGAGGTGGGCTGATGTCAACCTTATGAAGTTTAACCATGCCAAGTGCAAGGTCCTACACCTGGGTTGGGGCAATCCCAGGCACAGCTAGAGGCTGGGCAGAGAAGAGATTCAGAGCATCCCTGTGCAGAAGGACTTGGTGGTGTTGATTGATGAGAAACAGAACATGAGTCAGCAGTGTGCGCTTGCAGCCCAGAAAGTCAGTCTTTCAGTATTAGTGAAAGAAATCTTTGCTGTCTCAAATTGCACATTATTGACAAACTTATTTTAGTGTTCAGTTCAGAATGATTTCTGAATTTAATAACCAGACTTTCACGGCTTCTGATTTTCTGCAGCTTTTTGTCACAATTTCATGCTGTTTCCAAGTCATGATAAATTTAACGCTGGATCAAAAGGAGATTTCTCTATGGTATGAGGATTCCCTATTCATCATTGCTTGCTGTCATCTGTGAGTTAAGAATTCTTAATGATCTGGTGTAGTGCTCTTTTCTGTGATTTTTTTTTAAGGCGGCATAAATCAAATGAAAAGATCTTATACTCTGTATTTCTTTCATGGTTAGGACCTTTAGCATGTATAATGTATGCATATAATAGCCACAATGATGACAAATATACATCGGTGTTTCTGTAGTATGGGAAAGATGCTGATTGCTGGATAGCAGATGCAAAATAGTCAGAAAGTCTAAAAGTATAGGAAAACCAGAATGGAATCTAATCTAGAAAAAAATAACATACTGGGAAAAGCAAATATGAAAATATATTTTAAAATTAGATTAGGCAAAGATAGTATTTTCCCTTCCTCTATTCCTTTCAGTAATATTATATTGTATTCACTCAGTGTGGAAAAATCAGTAACATCTGAAATATTAGACTATAAGCTAATGCAATGAGTCTAAGGCAGATTATTGGAGGGGGAGAAAGAAGATTAAGAAAGCAATATTTTCTCCCTAGAAGTCTTTCTATTGTGAAACCAAATGGGATCATTTTTTAATTGGGGTTTTTCAGAAATACTCATGTGAAAGCAGTTTCTGGGAGGCAACTGATTTATGAACAAAACAGATATAAGAATAACTCCTAAACAGCAGTGTATTTGTGACATGCTAGCATGTGCATAATTAATGACAAACATAAACAGGATGAGACTATTGTTTAAAGTGATGAGTTGTTGATGTTAAAGCGTAGGAGGATCATTGTGAAAAGATTTCCTCAAAACTTCATGCATCACTTGCTGGTGTTTTCCAGTCATGATGGTAGGAGTACAACCCCTGAAGCAGGTAATGATAGAAGGTATAATCCCTGCAGTGTCAAAATATCACCTAGAACTCTGTTGATTTTTAGGGGTTTATGTATTTGGTTGCTGAATGACAAAAATAGATTTGAACATTCAGCAAATAAAAACATTGAATTGCAACATTTGACTCAGCCCAAGTTAATCTTTTTAGTTTTAAAGCATTTGAATAAAGTAGAACTAGACTTACCTAGAGGTTAAAAGCTTTAGAAACTGCACAGTTTATCTTCCACATGTGTTTGTGATTTGTTGATATCTTTTTCAACTACTGAAATGAAAATCTATGTTCTCTGAATGCACATAGAGGAAATGTAGGGTAAAAGAGTTCAGATACACTTGCTGCAGAATAATCTAGTTCAACAGACTAGGGTTATCTCCTGGGAAACAACAAAAAAGGCATTTGGAATAGGACATCCTAAGCAAAAGGAATTGGTTGACTGAGCTACTGACTAAAAGGGATGAACTAAGTGGGGTAAGGATGACTGAACCTACAATGTACATGTCAAGAGAACCTCTTGCTGTCTTCTGGGGAAAGCAAACATATATCACTAATACATGAGGCTAAGCGAGTCACTAATTAATAAAAAATACAGCGAGGCCCAGAAAACAAAATATTTTTTACTTTACTCATGGACAGACAAGGTAATTTGAGTTAAAAAGTAAACATAGCTGCACAGCAGTATTAGGCTGCAGTAGGGTAGAAAAGAATTAACTATGTTAAAAGTAATTCCTCCTATGATATGACTCTTTCTGCGTGGCTTAAACTTCTAATACTTCCAAAGTCCTTCTTTATTTTCTTTCTTAAAAATAATCCTTTTGGCAGTACTCATCTGGCTTTCAAATGTAAATCAGACTTTATTAAGGTATTCTATGTCAAAGATATCATTTCTCCTTTTAGAGGTATGCTTCTGACTCCTCTTCAGCAGCTTGTTTCAGATTGTATCATTAACAGTTCCCTGCATTTCTTTCTAATCTTTTGTACTATCAGTGCTTTAAGCAGTGGCAGCCCCTGTTCACACACAAAAAAAGATACCAAATCTCTTAACTATTTGTGTAATCTGTAGTCATCTAAGACCACTTTCAGGTTTATTTCCTTGCTTTAACAGAATTATAGATTTCACTGGAAACAGATATTTTAAATTTAAAAGAAAAGCCTAGCTCTGGGGCATTTGAGTATGAAACTCATAGTTTCTCTCGTTTGGGTCATTTTGGGCTAATGCAGCTAAAATTAGTCTCTCTTACACAATTAATAGATGATTTCTGCTCTATTCAGGATTCCCATGGACAGACCCAGCAGGACATATTGATATCAGAGAAGTCCTACAACTACCTCTTTGCCTTTTGGTAAATTCAGTTTATACCAAAGAACATATTTGTTTTTTAAAATCATATTCATTCTCAAAAAAAAAAAAAAAAAAAGAAGTTGAACTGTGTAGGGTATGCCTGCTAGAACACTGTTGATTTTTACTGCTGGATATAGCTCCACAGCTTTGAACAGCAAATAAAACTCCTGACATTTCTTGCCAGGCATTTTTTTCTTCTTTCTTAGATACTCTGAATATATGTATTTGAAATATTGATCTCACCTCAGAAAAAGTTTTTGTAAGAGCCCACAGTCTTCTCGTTCCTCCTCCTCATTACTAGCTATTGAACAGACAGAATCTCAAAATCATGCATTTTTCTACAGAGTAATGATGCGAGGAATAGTAACAGACTAAGGAAAGGGTTAAGAGTTTCTTCAAACTACGTATTGATTGCCTTAACTTAATATAGGGAACAGATATAATCTTGTTCTTGCTAGTCTTGTAGTTAAACTATAACCCAGAATAGAATAGGTAGCCGAAACACATCATTTAAAATCAGAGACCCTTTTCCCTCAAGAAGGCGAATGTCTGAGAGGAACCTGTTTCAACTAGTCTCTAAAAGACTTGAGGTTGCCAGCTGGGGAAACCGTGCCAAGGGTGAAAAGTTCATAGCGAGAAAGATCTCTTACTTCATCCAGAAGATCTTGGCCCAAGACCACCAGCTGGCAGTGCACAGGTGCAGAGGGGAGGGGAATGGTATTAATGAGTTCTTGGAATTAACTGTAATAACTCCTCCTATGCTTGTGAAATCTGATGAATATGTATGTTTGTGTGTAATAAATATCCAGCTTGTCGAGCTCTCAGTGTGCAAGTTAGGAGGAGAGATTCCCCTTGCACCCGGTGCCGCAATAAACATACCTGCTTTATATCTCTTTGTGAGTTATGAAGTTCTGTTCCATAAATCAGTAACATGACTATGTAGCTCTACAGACTACTTATGGATTTGACTATTGATAAGGAGCTTAAGTTTCAGTTTGTGGAAGCATTTTTGAAGATAGCGTTGGAAATACAACTTGCATTATAACTGATTACACAAACCTGCACAACCAAAAATTTTTCAGGTTCTCTCTGACAGAAGAACTTGCAAATATTCTTTAAAAACTTGACTGCTTAGCTTGACAAGATAACTGGCAGGTGCTGAGAATGCTGGATTAGTTAGCCAGAACACTCAAGGCATTTTCGTGCACCACTCAGTCAATAGAATTTTATCCTTGTGTAAAACATTAACTTATAAATCACCTACTGATGTTTGCTAACGAGCTTCCTTAACTGAAACAAGTACCCATTGTCTTGCATCATGCTTTATCATTTGCACCTGCTGTTGGAGATATAGCACTCACTGATTAAGTAGAAATAGATTTGAGGTGACTGCATTTTTGGGGTTTGCATGTCACCAGTCACCAGTATGGATTTCTAGGGACTAAAGTATTCTTGGCTTCAGTGGGCATTTTATCTGAAAGGAATGCAGTGACATGTCTAGTGTGCTACCCTGTTGTAAATTCCCTTGCCCTGTTTGTTAACCAAATTGTAGGTGCAGTTTGCAGGAGAGAAAAAACAGGTGAAAAAAGTCTTGGTTTTGCTGGGGAGAATATGCCTCTCCAACTTGTTGAAAGACAGGAACATTGCATTGAATCTCAGTTCAATATATGGTGAATTACAAAGAAGTGCTACCACTCCATTCTTTCAGATACTGCTGAAGTTATAAGAATACATTATGACTAAAACATTTAGACTGCTTTCTTCCTATTTGACAGGAAGTCATGGTAGATCATGTTGATGATCACACATCCAAGATAAGACCACTACTGAAAATTATGGCTTTTGGTTTTATTTTTCATGACTACAGATAGTAGTCTGTAGCATAGATTATATAATTTCTTAAAACTTTCTCCTTTACTCTAAAGGCTATGTTATTTCAAGGTGCTTACTGGGGAAAAATAAGCAATGTTTTCTATTAAGGTATGTGCTTCAGCAGACTGATTTTTCTGTTTATCCAGGGCCACTGTAGAGTTCAGAATTATAGACTTATATAATCATTTAGGTTGTAAGATCGAGTCCAACCATTAACCTAGCACTGCCAAGTCCACCACTAAAATGTAATCAGTTTGCTGAGCTAACTTCTACAAAGAATACATTTGATGCTTAAACAGGCTGTCACATGTTTCCATGGAAACCATAACCTTTAAGCAGAAACAATTTGGAGAGGAAGCTAAGCACGGTATTTCAGCTAAAGAACACAATGGTCAGAAAACCTTGCTTTGTTCAAATGCATATATAAATATACTATCCCTTGTCTATACAGAAATGGATGTTAACATAATTAAATTACATCTCAGCTGAAATTAGTATAATATAGCCTGTTATGCTACAACTTAGAGTTCATATCCTAAATATTCAAAATAAGTAATTTAATGAAGTTATGAGTACACCAAAGTTAAAGAATCAGATAAACTAGTCTGTGAAAGATCTAAGCAATAAACTGTACTCAGGAAAAATGTGAGAAATCTACAAAGATTAAATAAGTATACAAGGACATGTAGTTAGACCAGGAAAAGAAAAAGAGAAAAAAGAAACGGGAATTGTGGGAAGAGTGGGAGAGTGAGCAAGATAGCAATAAGAATGGGAAGTTGCTTTAAAAGGTATGAGATATTTACATCTATTTTTCTCTATGGACTATAATAATAGCATCTTAGTGAGTTTAGGGAGAAGAAATAGAAATCTCATTGCATGTTAATAAACACCATTTGAAATCTATTTTTTTTTTTAACATCTCTGTTTTGTGCAGATCATTGTAGCATGGGCAATTTCACACAGATTTTAAACAAAAATAGTTTTTGACCCACAGTGGCCCAGTGGCATATTGGGGCTTGTTTGAGATTGTATATACATATTTCCACATGGACACCTCCATCTGTAAAAAATAGGTCTTTATCTTGGATACCTAGACCTCTGTTAGATATAGTCAAAAGGTATTGACAAAGCTATTCAAACTGAAACAATCACAGCCCTTGCACTACAGCAATGAAATGTAGGGGAAAAGTCAGAAGACAAAGACAGCTGTAAAAATAACTATTAACATCAGTCAGAAGCCTGATCTTCTGCTTGCTACAAATAGATTTTTTTTCCCGCTTCTAGATTTTCAATCAGCTTTTAGAGACAAAAAAAAAAAAATTAGGATTTTTTTTTTCTCACCACACTTAGGTGTATCTCTATTTTACCACTGTATGACAGAACATGGGGCTAGATGAGAAACACTGATTCTGTTGGAAAAAAAGTTTAGGGATACTTCTGAATCAAGAAAAATGGTTTATGGTAGAAACAGCCAAGAACTTCTGAAGTCCTCAATGTCAAAACCTCAAAATAAACTGCCTATCTCCATCTTCCGTTAAAATAAAAACTGTAAGCTTTCTTTGTTTATTACCAGGTGAATTTTCTTCCTTCCAGGTTAAGTTATTACAGACTGAGTATTTACTAACATACCGGACAATTACAAATTAAGTTATTCTACATCCTAATTGAATGGTCTAATTTTCTCTTTTCAGGGAAGTGATACATATCTCTCATTCCCTACTTCTTACAAGAGGTGCCAATAGATTTATTGCTGTCACTGTTACACAAATGCCTCTCCATGCCAATTTTCAGAGGTATGTGCATATTCAGCTATTTTGGTAATTTTCTGCAGTAATATGCTTCTATGGTTAATTATGCAAGTATTCTTTAATGAGGGTGTTCTGAGAAATCACTTTTTCTAGATGTCTAAGGCACAGTTTTTTTCCTATCACTCATCTAGCTGACATGCAATTGGCACTGACAGAAAATACCAAAAACAAAAAATACTGAATGAGATCTTAGTAGGAAAACTGATTTTTAGGATAGAGAAGGTTTCTAGGACAGGGAAATAACACATAAGACCTAAATAGAGAGCTGGAGGTCTTGGGGTGATTAGAGAAGGCAACCTCAGTGCTGTTCATCTCATATCAGATGCAACAATTCCAGCATAAAGAACGGCTATCTGAACAGAGTGTGTTTAATGCTCTTCTTAAAACACTGCCAATAAAAATCCATGAAAATCAAATAACCAGTACCAGACTTTTCAGAGTCAATAGCTGGTTTTTGATTATAAACATATTAAAAGAAACATGCATCAAATAAAATAATATGTTTAAGAAAGATATGAATAACAAGAGAATTAACAAAGACTGTTTTGTCTAAGTGACTTCTTTATTCAGGCAGGTCTCTAAATATTACTCAGTCCCTGTAGATATGTAAGAATGCAATAACTGTTAAGTATGTGAACAATGTGTTACATTACTTGAACGCCGATAAACAAGAAAAACCAAACCTGTATACCTGATGTTAGTACTATATTGTGCAGAATTACTACATTAGCTAGGAAAATACACATAAAAATGTAAAAGTGGAAAATACTATAGGCAGGTTTTTCTATGGAAAGCTAACATCTCTATTACACCTGAAACAGTGGAAGAAAGATCACAGACAATGCATCTGAAAAGCTTTTATTAAAAAAGGCGTGTTCATTGTATTCAAAGACAATTTCCTAAGGTGGGAAAAGAACCATTCATAGGAAAATAAGCTTTTAAAACTGAAAAGAGGAGCTCTATGTAAATTACTGGAATCTTGGCCTGAATCTTCATTTTTCATTTGCAAGAGTTGAGAACTTCAGGAGCATTCCTTCATACTGATGACATAAGTCAAAAGACATATCTAGCTTTTCTTCTTGAGCATTACTTAAATATTACCAGTAATATACACAGAAAGAAAAACAAATGGAAGGTTTGAAAACTCCAAGAAAAAGTTTTCTGCTGTGTTGTTATCTCATGTGTCTTTCTTCAGTCAGCTTACTAAGAAAGCGGAAAGGCAGAGATAATTTCTGTCTTTAACTCCTCTCCCCCTTGTTGCCATCAGTGAGGAGTTAGTGCAACTGCAGAAGCATATAGAATATTTTACTTGTTCTCATAAATCATTAACAAAATTTGAGCCATGTCCCAATTTTTGTATCATTAATTTGATTTAGAAGCAGAACAACTGCACCACTGCTTGGATTTTCAAATACAAAGTTAAAAGAAATCTAGTGGTCAGGTTTGTAATTGAGCTGCTATGCAAGGATAAAGGGGAAGGCATATCCTCACAAAATTCTTCCCATGTAGGTGATGCTAATATTTTACTCTACCTCTGGCTCAGCTGCAGATGTCTCTTTTTTACCAGCTTGAGGAAATGGAGAATATGTATAATTAAGATCTCACATTTATGAACTGCTTTCACAAATTTTGCTTATATCTTTCATTCTCTTCTACTTTGGTGTTTTAATAATATCCTGAACATGCACAGATTAACACATTACAGATAAAACCATTATATTTTTGAAGGGTCTGACTGTATTGAGAATATATTTTAAGTAGAAAACTTAAATTTTTTGCCCTTCCATAATTACAAGTGGGGAAAGCAGAACAAGAGACAGATAAGAGACTTAAGCATTGTCAGTCTCAGACTGTTCTGACACATGGATATTTTAAGACAGATAGATACTTAAAAACCAAAATATAAAAATCCTAAACATAAGCAATCATAGAATGATTATTTTTGTTCAAAGGCTAGAACCTTTAAACATCATGTGTAAGAAAGTATTTGTAATGATCCATGGTTCTCAATGATCCGATTTGATCCAGTTGCTAAACAAAATGTGGTGGTTTTGTATATCATATCAACTCCAAAAGGCAATTTATTGATTGGACTGTAGATTTAAGAATGATTTTCGTACAACTGGTTTTCTTCATTTTCCGACTTACAGCCTTTGCTTTTAAAGAAAAAAATCTACACTTTACAACTGTTTTTTTCTATTTCTTCTGAAGTTTTCATACATGTATTTACTTCTTCCTCATACACACTGTAGGAAAATAACCGAGATTGGGGAAAATGAAGAAATATGGCTTCGCAAAATTCAGCTCAGAAGCTGTAATATTACAGCAGCTTTGACAATTGCTGCTCCCAGGAACAGCATGTGCTTGGAACAGACAAGGTCTGTAAGAACATGGTGTAATATCCTTGAAACGGGGAGTAGAGTGGTATGGAGGTACCACGGCTCATCCCTGTTATCAGAAATAAAGAAGATAACCGCATAGTTATCATCAAGAAAGATGAATCGCAACTGCTGCCTCAGCGGTGATGGTGCAATTGTGTTCTGAAACTGAACTTTGCTCATTATAATGTCACAAAAGATACCCACCTCCGGGCTGCGACCACCCCCCCACTGAGACTACGTATGACTAATGCAACTCAAGCTCCACCTAAAGATAAAGAAATAGTATAAATGGGCAAAAGAGAAGGGGAATGTTGGGAAGAAGCCCTCCATTGAAACATCTGGGATCAGTCAACGGGCTGGACCTCTCTTCTCCCCTGCCATAGGGACGCCTATTGGGTAAGAGCTCTGTGTTACGCGCATTTACTTACTAACATCTTGCTAGCTATTTAGTATTATCACCGATCAGTTCTGATTATATATTATTGCAAACCAAATCTGTTTTTGCAGTCAGTCCCTATCACCAGCTACCTTGAACCTGTATCCTGTCATGAGTAAATGTAATAAATTTCTTATATATATAAGTTTCTGGAAACTTCATATTTGATATAAGGGATTTGGCCTAATGGGCTGCTCGTGGGGTTCCTGAATAGGTTAAGCGAACACCCTCTGACTTAGAGAGCTGCCCAGGGGAAGGTAGGGGGATCAGATACAAGGGTTTCATCTTCCTTGGGAAGCAGGTAGACTGGTCTCCCTAACCTCTGTTACACACATTCCCCACTGCTCTTCAGCTGTACACTGTGAAAGCTCCACTGTCCCACAGCATTTACGGTATTTAGCAGTTTTGGTTTACTTTCTATTCTTCAGCAATTTCTAGTGATCTTAAATGCAAAAGAAACAGAAGGTCCCATGGCATGTGGTGCTACAATTGCTCCTATGCCCGCTTTCATAAGGTGGGAGAAAGGTTTATGGTATGGGGCTTCAGATGATGAGAAGCATTCATTTCACACACCCTAGTGGGTACAGAGGGCTGAAAAGGCTGGGAGCAGCTCTGGCTTCAGCTGCTGGATATGGTTTGTTCATTCTCCTGGAGAGCAGTTTTTGCCCTTCTGCCAATGTCTAAAATCCAGCAGTAAATTTGTGTCTGTTCAGTGATGAATGGAGGTTAAAGTCTCTTTGTTTCAATAAGGTCTAGCCTAGCTTATAAATATCAAAATTTACATAAGTGGCAATGATCTGACATTCAGATGTTTAGTTATTTCACTTAAGAGAGGACTCTTTTCATTCCTTTTGTGGATCACTCCTAATTTTTTGCAACCGACACAATGGGAGCATGTTCTGATTTTGTGTAAAGATGTAGTGGAGATTTGTACTGCTACTCATTTGCTGAAGAACTTGCCAGCTATTTCTAGTCTAGTGCATTTCCAACTCTTTAGAGTTAAAATTCAAATTAATACAGTTCATCCTGCCAAAGTCCTTCCTGTCACACAATCTAAAACATATCTTTGAGTCCAGGCAGCTGCAGAACAGCAGTAGAAAAATAAAACATTTCCATTATGCTCAGGCAGTTCAAGACAGCAGTGAATAATGCAATACCTGAGTATTTCTGCATGTTAGATTACATGGAAAATATCTATTCAGTTTTTCTGATATGCTTTAACAATTCAGCTGGAGTCCAAAATTTGCTGCTGGCCAGCACCGCGCCTGCTATGTCTGATGACCAATCACTTTCCAGAGTACAACGGTTGGTGAAATGGACAACCCAACTCATGCCATGTTCCTGGAAACTGCATGAACCACCATATTTTGTTTTTATTTTATGTTTACATCCTCACATGACAACTATGCAATGTGCAAAGAGTGTGCTGGAGAGGGAAACTCAGTTAAATGAACTTTACAGTTAGGTCTACTGCTACAGTCTTTAAAATTGACTTCCAATGAACTCAGAAAGAAACAAATTACAATCTCATAGTGATAGAGATCCCTCCTTGTCTTTGGAGGCAAAGGTGGAAAAAGACGCTCTGTCGTCCTTTGTTTTAAAAAGAAGGCATTTAGTAAAAAAAGGTGAAGATGAGAGAAAAACACAAGGAAATTTAAGAAAGCAGAAAACAGTAGCATAGTGAAGAAGGCTGAATGCTCTAGGTTCAAGATACCGACTGAAAAAGATGTAAAGTTGCTATAAAGTGGAAGTCTCCTATGTCAGAGTCCTAGGACCAACAAAAGAGGGTTCTGACCACATTTGGTTTGTTTGGGTTGGGTTTTAGTTGGGTTTCATTTGCGTATTTTTCTTTGGTTTGCGTTGTGGGGTTTTTTTGCCTTTTTTTTTTTTCTTTTTTCTTTTTTCTTTTTTCTTTTTTTTTTTTGGTTTGCTTGGGGCTTGGTTTTGGGTAGGGCTTTTTTTTGTTTTAAATAAGAATAAGCAAAAATCAAAAGTGCCCAAATAGGCTTTTGCACTCAAAATTTTGGTAGTAAAAGCAAGCCAATGTTTTGGAAGAACACCAGAAATATCATAGTCTGACAACAAAAATAAAAAGAACCAACCTAAAAATTAATGTGTGACGCAAGATCTGATTACTTCATTGTGTTACTGGTGGCAAAATTTTACAGAGCTATTCTGTGAAACTCATTCTTTCATTGTAAAAGATGTCAGAGAGATGAAAGGCTGACTTAAACCTAAAGTTTTTCCACAAAACAGGTGAGAAACGTGGAAAACTTTGCCCAATCTAGAGCCTTATAACAGAGATTATCTGTATCAAAGATTCAAAGAACAAAAAGATTTAAAGCAATATAATGCCATGAATTCCAGTGGAATTGAATAATCATGATGAAGAGCAGATAAAAAATTAGTGGTTTAATGATTTATCATAATTGGCATGAAAATTCCGTGAAATATATTAGAATTATAGAATAGTTAGGGTTGGAAAGGACCTTAAGATCATCTAGTTCCAACTCCCTGCCATGGGCAGGGACACCTCACAC
>WYDI02024089.1:4582-16689 GCA_009867235.2 Psittacus erithacus | reverse complement strand
AGCATTTGCCAGTGAAGACTGAGGCAAAGAAGTCATTGAGAACCTCAGCCTTCTCCAAATCCAGGGTAGCCAGTTCTTCTGATAGCTTCCGGAGGGGGCCCACATTGTCACTAGCCTTTCTTTTATTCCCTACATACCTATAGAATCCCTTGTTGTTACCTTTAACAACCCTAGCCAAGTTGAATTCTAACTGGGCCTTAGCTTTCCTAACCTGGTTCGGGGCAACATCCCTGTATTTTTCTCATGCCGCCTGTCCTTGCTTCCACCTTTTATCAGCCTCTTTTTTCCTTCAAATTTTCCTCAGCAGCTCCTTATCCATGCAAAGAGGATGGATATTCTCCAAAAACCAATTTTCTAACAGGATTTTTGCAGCCCTTACGCATGTATTTAAAAAATTATTATTCTTCAGATGATAAACAGAGCACAGAAAAGGTGTAGAAGAAGAGAACATGTCCTTTTTGTCCTGGTCAAACTGACACTGGACCTGTAGAGGCAGATTTTATTGTATCCAAACCCCAAATTTACCATGTGGTTATGGATTTTTCTTCAGAATCTACTTAAAAGATGAAGATTTCACTCACTAGAGGAGAAAGAAAACTAATGACAATGGAATATATAGTAATTACCTTTCTGTCTCTAATTAAGAAGAGGACAAATTCTGAGTAACACTCTGAATAGGTGATACATTTCTCGTGTGGGATGACAGAAACTGGAAATACTCTATGAAGTTGTATGAAACTGTTCTATTAAATGCTGTTGTTTTGGAAAAATTCACCCTATCCAAAAGTGTCATCCATGCAAAAACTATTGTACAGGCCCTGAAAATGTCACTTGGCAAAATTAGAAGGTCACTTGGTGATGGTTGCCATTGTGCAACCTTATGCATTTTTTGTGAGATACATTCCTCCTGGTTTCAGTCATTCCTAAAAACCACACAAGTCCCACCTAATTACCTAGAACTACCAGTTTCCAACATAGCCTAACACTGATAGTGTCTAGACTTATGAAGTAGTTTTTAAGTCCTGATAATCCCTAAGACTACAGGTATCCAGACAAGTTGGCAGTCTGATCTCAAAAGACTGCACTGCAGACAGCCACTCTTAACAGTACTTCTTGTTGTGCTTCATCTTTGCATAACAGTCTTGTGATTAAAGCATTTATCTCAGAATTAGGAGACTTGAGTTCTAGGCACACCTTAGCATTAAGACTTTTCAGTGCAGATACCAATTTATCCCTAAATGAGTTTATAGGGCATTCTGGAAGATTATATATAAACATACACAAAAGACACAGCCATGACATTTTAAATGAGCTGTGAAAGAGAATAACATTCACTTCCAAAAAACGCTGATGTTCTGTAAACAAAGTATGATATTTAGCATGTACGTTTGACGCATTCTGGGAAGAAAAGAATTGTAACCACTTTGAATACCTGTGATGTCTTCAGAGGCATCTACTTAGTATGGGAAGTAAAGCACTTAATTTAGGAAAATTAGCAATTATTTTAGGAGCACTGGACTACCCCTGTAATAATGTTACTTTTAAACCTTAGATGAAGAAATCCCTGCATTGAACAGATTAGAATTTTTTAGTTTTAGAAGCAATAGCTCAAGTTTTTATTATGCTAAAATCCAGTTGTGTATTCCTTTCCATAACAACGTCTGCCTTAAGGATTGAGTTTTATGTTTATGGGGCCTACAAGGATGCTGGGCAGGGACTCTTCATTAAGTGAGCAGGACTGGGTTTTATGTTTCATTTTACTCCTGCTGTAATGTTAGAAAACTTCTTTTGGCAAACTCATAGTTAAAACCTTTTCTTAGTTGTACTTTATCAGAGAGTAGTGTTTAACTGTGTGGCAGTCTATAAAATAACAAGAATTCTGGGAAAAAACTGAAAAGGAACCTTTCAGGTCAGAACTGTAGAAGGATGAATTTTAGGGCTATGACAGGAGGAAAAGAATTCTCTCATTCCTAAGGAAACAACTATATTCTTAGAATCTGAGTATAATTCCTACTATACTGGTTTATTCTTAGAAAGAAACAGAACTGAACTAAGGATACCAAGTTTCCATTGTTAATTTCTTCTCCCAGATGGAACAACATCAGAAAAAAACCCCTTGTTTTCTAATAATTGAGGCCAACATGGTAGCAATATGTTTACTATGAAATTATTTCTGGAGCTACATGAAAAGCACATTACTGGTTTTCTAGCAGGTATTAAACAACAACAACAAAAAAATAACTAAACAAATAGTATACTGAAAGGTGTAATCTTCTGAGGATAAGTAAGACTCAAGAGAAACTCATAAAGGCTCAAAGTTTACAAACTGGCACATTAAGGCAGTCCCAAAGAACAAGCAAACCCCCCATGAAGTGAATAAAAGTCTGCACAGGTATGGGGGCCTATGGTAATTCCGTATAGAGAGGTAAGGTATCATATTAAAGCTACATGAGTGTTTATTAGGGCCATAATAAGTACCATTTTATTTTGCTATTTTAAAGACACTGTCATTTTGCTTTAAGTACGCCACTGGAGACCTAATTCAATATTTATTGTGTCACAAATAATTTATGAAACAATAGTTCCTAAGGATTTGTGTAATGTTTACTGACAACTCTAGGTTGTAATCAAGGTCAGTTGTCTACCTTTCTTCTGCTGATTTGTCATTCCCTGCTTCAACATTCTTTTTTCCTTTAATGACATTCAAATTAGCCTGTAATTAGAAGTGCTAGGAGCACTCTATTCAGTTGTTTTTCATGCACAACACTAGAAAAGTTAAGAAAGAATTAGGCAGTTTCTAGCAACAAGTAAAAAAATATTTTATTTATGTATATATAAGAAACAACTGAAAATATATATATAAATATATATATCCCCATGACCTGTGAGATATGCAAAAAAAGTTTCAGCTGTTGTCCAGGTGAGCCCATTATCATCTGGCTTCTCTGATGCTGGGATAATGGTGCCAGTAGCCTGGAATTAGAGGGTAGGAAAGCCATGCAGCTGGGATGACTGCCTAGGGAAAGAGGCACTGACAAGATGGCTGGAAAAGGGAGACAAATCCTCAGTCTCTGGAGGCAGATCCTGTCAGCTGAGAGGAAATGTATCCCTTCAAGAAAGATGTTACAAGTCACCCCGGTAAATAGGCCACCATGGAGAGTGGCATCCAGTACCTGAGGGAATTAGCTAAAATACGCTTAGGAAAAAGGCAAACCCACTTATGGAATTGCTTTTTCTCAAGGAACTGGGTGCACTTGATAGGTAATGTGAGAGGATGAGGAAGGCCAGTGTGTACCTCAAGGGGATTTATTTGATTTTGGGTGAGAATAGCCAACAAAATAAATTGTATTATGTTAATTGCTATATAACACTGTATATTATCACTTCTATGGCAACTATATATCTATTAATGCACTGGGTGCCTCACAGAGTGATCTCTGCCACACCAGTTTTGAGGGTCTGAATCTGACTTTCTTTTGATAATCTTCTCAAGTATATTTCAGTAAAAATCACCCAGGTTAATTAAGAATGAGCTTGGATGAAACCAGACGAGTGCAGCGGGGATGGAATCAGAACTGGTTTCAGTACACAGCAATCCAACAACATACACCATCTTTCCTGCGCTGGAAGACTGTTGTGAAAGGTGAAGCCCAAAGTCATGGGTTGAATGAACTCAACAGACATTTTTCAGGGGTGGCCCATAGACTAAGGAAGTCTATGGAAGTGATATCTGTGTGTATATATCAAAAGACACGAAATGTGACAGTGTGTTGGAAAGTGTGGGATCCTGGGCATGACGTAAATTGTATGGAATGAGGGGTGGATACTGTCCCAGTTTGCTAAGTATGATTTTGGACAGTTTGGCTGAGATAGAGTTAATTTTCTTCCTCTAGTAGCTGGCAGAGTGCCGTGTTTCAGCTTTAGTCTGAGAGTAAGGCTGATAACACACTGATGTTTTAGTTGTTAAGTAACATTCACCCTGATCAAGGACTTGTCAGTCTCTCAAGCTCTGCCAGTGAGGAGGGGCACAAGAAGCCAGGAGGGAGCAGGTACAGGACACCTGACCCAGACTAGCCAGAGGGGTATTTCATATTACAGTTGCTATTATTATGATAGTGTTTTACTTTATTTCAACTATTGAACTGCTCTTCTCTCAAGCCGCAGGTTTTACCTTTTTCTTATTCTCCTCTCCATCTCACTGAGGGGAGAAGTGAGTGAGCCGCTGTGTAGCAGGTAGTTGCTGTCTGGGGCTAGACCACAACAGGGGATCAAAACAAAAGGATAAAGACAGAAAATGAAACCTCAGACTTGGATACTTCTAGATTTTTAAATCTAATGTTTTTTAAAAAAACTTTTTTAGGAAACTGAAAGTCCTGTTTCTTCATAAATTTGCACAAATAGATTTGACTGAGCCTGTGTTTTGAATTTCTTTTCCAGAAGAATCTTGCAGCAACAATTTTGGCAATCTGTTTTCACTGTGAGCCTTTGAACTGATTTTAATTTTCAGCCACCCATATAAAGTTCAAAGGGGCCCTGCTGTCCTTTGGAAAAGTGCACAAAGGAGAAGAGAGAAGGTGCCTTAAGAATTGTCCCAGATGACATCCACTTTGAAGCACCAACATAATTACAATTGCTAAAGTAGGTTAGAACACAGCGATACAGGTTGTTTTTAACAAAGCACCTTGTGAACTATATAGTAACAGTTAATACAGATCATAAATGAAGGGGCTTTTGCTTTATTCCAGCCACCAAGGAGCTGATCAATAAGAATTAATTGGTTGGTTGGTTGGTTTTGGTTTTTGGGGTTTGTTTTTGTTGTTTTGTTTTTTTTTTAATTATTCTTTAAAAAGTCCTCTGTAATGTGTGTTATAATTATTTTTAGGGAGTGTTAATTCTGTGCTATGAGTGTGTTCATAATAACAGAACACCCTTCTGTCCTTTTAGTCCATATGATAAGAATGTACCTCTTTATGCTAGAAAGTTCTGTCTTCCTTTATGTTTCTTTGCACAGAAGGTGGCTAAGAGTTGTAGGGAAAAAGCAATATAAAATTATGTAAATAAAGTCAATTTCATAACTATTCTCCCTACTCTGACCATACTACTTAGCATTGGTAGCTTCTAGTGCATCCAGTTAATATTGTGAAAGTGATGTTAACTGACCCTCAAGTCTGCTAGGAATCCTGCAATGTGTGCTGTTTTTCACAGGAAATGAGAAAGAAATGGTAATTCTCTTAAGATTATATTTTACCAGAGAATAGGTTGCATTTTATACTACAAGAAAAAAAAAATTGTTTTCTATAAGACAGTAGTTTTCCAAATAACAGAGGCCTGCTTCAAGCAGAAGGGCAAAAGCATTTATCATAATGAAAATTATTAAGCAACTTGAATGCCAGGTTGTATTAGCTTCCTTCATAACAACGAAAATGATTCTTCAGGCAATCCTGTCTCAGTGAGAGAGATGTTCAGCCTAGAGGGTTCCAACTCCTCCATCCTCCATTCCTTTTACCAAACTGAGCAAACAGCTTAATCAGTTCAATCCAGTTAAAATTTGAAACTATATTTTCAGTGTAAACAGCCGTAATTGTCATGTGTTGGAATTTGCTATGGGATTTCTATAGAAAAGAACCATTCAAAGTATATTTGCTAAGGAAGATTCTACATAAGGTGAGGTACAAATTTGTATACCTAGCAATGTGAGGTACAGTACCTTGGCCCAGCCACTAGGTTTCGACTATTTCTATTTTGCTTATTATATGAAGCTTATCATTCATGCTCTTTAAATGTTCTTGTGATATTTTTATCATTTAAAATGATAACATAACTTTGTTTTCAAAATATTTTATATGCATATATATTTATAGATGTATATTTACAGAGAGTTTATGTTTTCTCTCTGGGATAATTATACTATATTTTCCAGATAGCAACATTTGCTCAATTTATTTTCTTATGTTCACTGAGCCTTGAATTTTACGTTAATATTACCATACTTTTCCAGAGCATATTGTATCACATGACATTTTCAAAGAATAAGGAAAATCCGAAGCTGCCTAACTTAAAAAAGGGAGGATAGATTTCATTTGTCACTTTGACAAATGAATCGTTTTAAGCCCTGAATCAATTCCCTGTATGATCAACACTGCAAATTAGTATTCACTGTATCCATATGAATGTTTCTTTTTGTTTCATGTAAGTTCTAAATAACATTTTACTAGAGCACATAGCTTCATGGTTAAAGTTTTAATTTTAGCCTCAAAAGGGCTAAGTACTTTCAGAAACAAGGAGAAAAGGTAAAGCTTTGATTTTCTAGAAAATCATTGTTAATTTGTCCATTATGAAGAATTATTGACTTGCAGTCTTCACGTTTAAAGTCTATACAGTATCTATTTGTCTCAAGACCGTATGTTGTCAAAAGCATCTAATTAGTCTGGCTGACACAAATAATGCTAGATAGCTAGTAAAACAATAATTTCTTTTTTTACAATACTTTTCTATTGTCATTTTTAATATGTGAATCTAGAATACTATTTGCAAAAAGACCAGTATAAGAAAGAGACTGAGATTCAGCCTAGAAGCTGACCTATTCTAAGTTAATATTCTCATTTACAATTCATTTATTACTTTTGAACATATTATGCCATCACCAGTTTTGGTTTTTTGCACTCAAACTTCCCTTAAAGCCTTTCTATGAACATATTAATAATTACATGTCTGCAAACTCATTGGACGAAAAATGTATTCTGTTAGTGTCTGCCAAAACCTACTACTCACATACTCAGTGATTATCTCAGTCATATTATCTGTTGGCTGATAGGATGACCTTACTTCTATATAATTTCAGTGCTGAAATATAATTTAATTAACTAGTCTTGTTTAATGAAAAAACTTAAATGTACTGTTAGCCTAAAACTCATTTTCTACAAACATCATTTCAATCAAGACTGAAGTCTCATAAATTATTGATGGAAAAGAAAAACTGATGACATAAAAGGCCACTTAGTTCATTGAAATGTTTGTGAAGTTTTTGTTCTAATAATTTTAATTGAAAGGAAACTCAAAAAATATAGAGGCAATAAAAAAAAAAAAATCTCCTCTACTTCCCAGTAGAATTATTCAGGTTTATATAATTCAAAAAAGTAAAAAAAAAATAAATTAAGAATTAAAAGCTCAAACTTAATATAATGTGGCAGCATATTCCCCATCCTATGATAACAGTCCCTCAACCAACAGTTCTACATAAACCTCTCAAAGAGGTATTTTTTTCTCCTGTCCTCCTTCTTTGTACAGCAGTATTTCTCTTCCAACTTGCAAAATGCTCTGCCTCATGCTTTCCATCCTCAAAAAAGAAATAGGCAATAAATATGCCTAGCAAATGGCCCAGATGTAAGCTCCATCAATTGTTTTGTGAAACAAATGTAGAGTGACTTAATGTTTCTCCTGTAAGGAACTGAGAAGCAGGGTTAATCTAACAGCTTTAGCACATTGGCTGGCACAGTTTGGAAGGCCTGGCCAATATAGTGAAGTTCATCCCTTACTAACAGTCTTTTTGTCCAGCCATTTGAGAAGCACACGCTGCCTCTCAGCCCTTTGGTAAATCTTGTGGTACACTATGTTTCAGCAGATAGTTTGAAGAAAATGGCTTTCATGAGTATGGTTTGTTAGCACACTCTAATGTAAGGAGGAATGTAAGAGAGAAATAAATAAAACAATTTTACAGTTTTAGCATTGCCTCCTAACAGTCTACCTATTTTTGATATGGGAATCTTCCGCTTTCCATAAATCCTCATAGCATTCAAAGAAAGAGACTTGAAATTCCACAGTTTAATGCCTTTCTTTACCCAGAGATGGTAGCTTTGGGATAAATAGCCCTTGATGGATTTTTCTTCCATGAATTTTTCTGACTGCTTTTAAAGATCTAATAAACTTTGAAGATTCACAAACTTCTGTGGCATAATTCCCAGTATGCAAGGAAATCATCCACTTTACTTTCTTTGAACTTGTCACCTTCTAGTGTTATCTGATTGCTCACTAATTGTTTAGTGTCTCCATGTGACACTGTTTTATGCATATCAGAAACATTCTTTTTCCTTATGCATTTTTGCAAAGCTGAAGAGTGATAGTCTGCTTAGCTGTTTCTTAGGAGAAGTTATATATTTGATCATCCTGACTGTCTTTTTATTTTTTTTATTTGATTATGTTATTTCTGGTAAGGAGACAATATGAGTAGACACTATTAAAGAAGTGGACTCCTGTTGCTTTGCATAATATTCTAGGGTCTTGATCTTCATTTTGTTATATAGACTTAAACCAGCTTGCATGATTGACTCCATATATTCTGTAAGAATACTTATATGAACAATAAACTATATAGAAACTGGTGAGAAGCTTGTGAAATAGACATGGTAATTCGAGTGGAGCCTTATATACTAATAAGAAAATTAGCGAATCTGCATACTATACGAATTACATCAACTCTAGAAAAGCAGAGAGAAGGCAGATGATTTTTTTCAGACAGTTTTCAGTAAACATGTAAAGAATTCACATGTCAAGACAAATAAAAAAATACATATATCCAGCCTTTAAAATACAGGATTAGATTAATGTTGCATGATGCTTTATCTGATGATGGATAAATGGGTACAGCAACTATTTGTAGATACCTGAAAAGACTAAAATGAGAAAGAAGTATAACAGGTCTGGAGAAAGAGAAATCTTTGCTTCATATCTTTTTTGACAAATTTCAGCCTCTGCTGCATTGTTTTTGCTTCCAGTGCTCATCAGTAGTGTGCCTTCAATCTGGCCCTTATATCTAGCACTCACAATATCCCAGGCTGTTTGTTATCCAACTATTTCACCAATAAATCAGCCAAGGAGGTCAATTCTACACACTGAAGTACTCCCTCAGTGTAGGGCTCAGGCTGAGATTTTCCGGCTTCTTCTCTTAAAGTATCTGCTTTCCTTCTCCTCCTTTCAGATTCCAAATTCGAAAACCAGTTTTTTAATTTTTCCCTAAACTACATCTGGAAAAAATAGAGAAACATCTTCCTTCTCTCTTCATGCTACAAGCTTTAAGCTGTGCCTGCTTCTTATGACATCAAGTGTCAGAATGGAAATAGGAATACTGGGAAGAAGTGAAGTTTAGCACAAAGTAGATCTTTAAGCAAGAAGTAGTAGTGGCATCAGTAAACTCATCTCTAAGAGATTAATTACTGAAGTAATATTTTATGGAACAATGCCGCTTATTTTTTTTTCTTTTTTTAATAAATAGGGGAAGTTAATATTGGAGAGCATTTACTTTGGGAGTTACAGGAGAAAATAAAGACTTGTTCAGAGAAAGGCAGCAGAAAACCTATAGGGATGTTCCTCTGGACAAACTTGTTAGCCAGAGAAAATAATTTGAATTTAGTGTGTAATTAATTTTCTGCTCCTCTCTGTGGTACGATCTCAGAATTCAGAAAAATACATAAAAAAAGCAAGGTACCATGCAGGGCTTTGTGTAGAGATATAGAACAGCATATGCTTAGTTTAGAAAATTAGACCTATTTCTTGTTTATTTGTTGCTAAATCTAAGGATAAGTCTGTGCAGAAACTGACCTTGGTGTAAATTTCTAGGCTATGTAAGGCTTTAATTCTGTCAGTACAAAGTGAAGTATGAAGACTCAGTTTGAATGGGGAAAAAAAGTATGCTATATTCCTTCTCATTCATGCCTGTGCTTTTCCAGACTTCCATCAGGGATGCTAATTTGTGTTAATTGATGCAGTTTTTTCCTGTTTGTGATATCACTCATTGTGAATCTCCTTGCCAATCAAAAAAATCATAATAGACCATAATGGAAACTTTTCCAAGAATAGCCAGCCACTGCTGCACTTAATGTCAGTAGCATTTTCCTATCACATACGCTTCCTTATGGTGAATTAAAAGCTAAAATAAAATTGCCAGGAGCATTGCCATCAAGAGCAATTTCACAAATTCAGAGAGAAGAAGAAACAGCATATTGTTAGTGTATAGAACATAGTACTGAACTGGCATGAAAAGCAAACCAAAACAGAGGATGATTTGTAAACTTAGGCTACCTTATATGAAGAAATAATGTCACTGAAACTTTTCAAGTGACTGAATAATACATTAAAACCTAGGTTCACAGTTCAGATAGAAGTAAAAGTTCTGGTAGGATTTGGTGGCTTTTCTTCCTTGTTTTTTCCCATCTAATAATAAGTGCTGTGTATTGGAGACAGCATATTTTTCTCACTTTCTGGCAACCAGTAATTTTGAGAAGACCGTTACTTTCCAGGGAAGTTTTTAATGAACCCATGGCACATGTGTATCCTCTGTCTAAATGGTGTTGACATGGATGCTACTGTGGTATTGAAAAGCATAGTACAGTTTTACAATTCCTGCTTTCACTGCACAGGTGCAAGGTATCTCCCTGCTTGTGATATCAAGTCTTTAGTTCAGTTCTGGCATGTGGTGAGTTGAAAGAAAAAATACATTCACCCAAGGGAAGATGTGTTCTCCCTTTTCCTAAAGCTGCTTTCCTAGGTTCAGGACAGATGTATCAGTTCATCTCCTTAGAACTGTCATTGCAAAGACAGCCCTTTATCACAAGTCCAGTTCATAATCCTGCTCCAACAGCAGCTGCATGACCATATCACTTACAGATATGCACGGCCTGCCTAATCCAAGATTTTAGACAAAAATCATACCCTTTCCCTGAAATACAAATTCTGCCATTCAAAAAAGCCTTTTCCAATGTTTCTCTGTAACAATGGTATTTCCCACTTAAATTAGCCCAGTTATTAGGCAGGAATTTAGGACTGGCTTTGCATCTTTTTGGACTCAAAAAGAAATAGAAATCTATCTTGGAGACACCTTAAACATAATTCTTCACTGAGCACAAGTATCTTTAAAACATACTATTCTCTCAGAACCACAAGTTAAGGTTACAAGTTGGTATATAAACCATCGCCTCTCCACAGCTCTACAGAGAAACTAAATGAATGCAAGTCAGTAACAGAACAAAATGCTGTGTTCCAGCCACTCACTTATAACCCCTCTAAAAGTCATGCAAACAAGCTGTAAAAAAAAGCCAAAACAAAAAACATAATCCAAGAGATGAAGCAAGACAGTCTGGATTACTTTTTTAGCAACCAAAACTACAAGGGCTTGGAAGTCCTCCGGTGTTTTTTGTCCTTGACCCGTATAAACGCTGGACTCAAGAAGTGCTTCTCATAACAGCATGACAACATCAGATGATACAAACTAATGATCTGACAACATTAATCAAGGGTTTTTTTGTCTTTAAGGCTGTACATCCAGACATAACAGTTCTGTTGGGGAAATGATTGAAGGTGTATAGACACTCGCACCCCCTTGGAACACCTGTTATAGCAGGAGAAAAGATTGTGAACTCTCCAACCCTGATTAGTTTACAAGGTTAGAGGAGGAGCATGTGAAACAGTAGGGATCGTGAGAGAAGAAGAGTGGACTGGATGAGGTCAAGAAAGCTGTTAGGTCTTTGCCCTCACTGCTGGAAAATTTTTTGACTGCTAGGAGCAAGGAAAATAACTAATCAGCTGTCTATACCCTGCACAAGTCCCAGAGCAGCCTGTGGGGCTGCCATCTGGCAAAAAAGATGGTGGCTTGAAGACCCTCTCATTAACCATAAAAAAGGTGTGAAGTAGAAGTGGCTGAGTGCCTTTTAGTCAAACATCTGTTATAAGCTCCTGATATCACAATATTCTGCGTTTCAGAGGAACATGGGTATTTGACAAACATCTTGAGACCAGGACTGAGGAGAAGGACCTGGGGTGTTGGTTTGATGAGAAGCTCAACATGACCCAGTATTGTCCTGGGCTGCCATCAGAACTGTGACCAAAAGGCAGAGGGAGGTGATTCTCCCCCTCTACCCTACTCTCGTGAGACCCTACCTGGAGAGCTGTGTTCAGCTCTGGGGCCCCCCAATGTAAGAAGGGCATGGACCTCTTAAAGCCAGCCCAGAAGAGGGCCCCAAAGATAATCAGAGGACTGGAGCATGTCATGGGTTCAGCAGTAGCAGTCATTTTTTCTGCTTCTTAGTGGCTGGTGCAGCACTGTGTTTCTAACTTTC
>WYDI02024085.1:0-19247 GCA_009867235.2 Psittacus erithacus | reverse complement strand
GTCCTTCTCCGCAGGGCTGCTCTGAATCTCTTCTCTGCCCAGCCTGTAGCTGTGCCTGGGACTCGTCCCGGGGCCGCGGCGCATCCCGGGGCGGGGGCGCTCGTCACCGCGGCAGAGCGGGGCCGCTTCCCGCTGCCCCGGGCCGGGCCCTGGCGGAGCGGCGGCCGCGGGGGGCCGGAGCGGGTCCCGCATGCGGGGAGCGGGGTCCCCCGTGCCGGCCGTGGGACGTTGCGCGGCTCCGCGCCGCGGGGCAGAGCCGAGGGCGGATGGAAAACGTTCCCGGGAGCGGTGACACCGCGGGAACGGCGTTGCCCGGTGGCCTTTCACCCAGCGCGGGCCGGGCCGGGTGCCGGTGGGGCCGGGGCCACCTGTCCCGGTGGATTCGGAGCTGTCAGGGCTCCGTGCCCAGCGCTGGGCTCGTACCAGGCCGGGATCCCGGCAGCTCCGCACCGCGGTGACTGTGGGACCCCCGCGCCCGACTCGTGTGGGCATCGGGATGCGGGCGCTGGCACCCGCCTGGCTCTGCAGGGGACAGGTACTGACAGCAAGTGGCTTGTTCGCAGTGTTTGGGGCGCATCGTGCAGGGCACAGCACCGCAGTGCAGGGCCGTGTGGCTCGCTCATGGCAGGGACACTGCACACAAAGTCCCCGCGCACCTTGTTGCAGCATGGTGTTCCTGGCTCATGCTGCCTGCGGCCAGCCTGGCGTTCCCAACGGCATCGCAGCCATCCACATCCATGGAGGCGGCTGTTGTGTGCACCACGGGGTTGTCTGCAGAGCCCAGCCACCACCGCAGGCACAAGCAAACAGCCCTGCACTGCAGGAGCCTTGCCCCCCTCTTCAATTCATGCCCTTCGGGGGGAAGACTGTGGCCGGGAGGGCCGGCGGCCGCTGCAGGGCTCTCTTCTGAGCTGAGGTTGGCCATTGCCTCAGTGGGATTGTGCCAGCGCAGAGATCCCGGGCCAGAGCTTTGCCCAGTGCTGCCCTGTCCATGTGGCTGTGGGCAAGGGGGAGGCACTGGGGGTGTTGAGGTCACCTGGTGTGCCTGAAGCCTGTCCTGACATGGTTCCTGGGTCCTTGAGGTGCTGGATATGAGGATGGAGGCCATCTCCCTGGGTTTTGGTTTTATACCCATCCCTGGAGAGCGTGGCTTGCCACGAGGCCGGGAGGGCCATGCTGTGCTGTGCTGCGTGAGCAGGCACATGGAGGAGGAGCTCTGGTGCAGGTTGAGAGGTGCCAACAGCCCATGCCCGGGGACACGGGAGAGCGGGGCTGGGAACGGGGCGTGACAGGCGGCTGTCACCCCTCTGGTGTCCTCCCTTGGCATTTGTTACTGGAGCCGCCTCCCTGGCTTCCGTGTGCCGGCCTTGTCCCGGGGCTGATGCTTCAGGGCAGGATGATGGATGCTGGTGCTGGGGACAGGGAGCTGCAGCTGGGGATGCTTGGCACAGGGTTGCATGGAGCCTCTGGAGGGACCTTCCCCTTCACTGCGGGGGAAGTGCTGACTCCACAGTGGCTGTGAGGTCCTCGCCGTGGGGTTTCCCAGCTCTGTCGAGTGATAGCAAAACCCAGATACTCTGCTTGCAAAAAATCCCTGCTCCTTGTACTCCTCCATAGCGTGGGCAGCGAGTGGTGACTGTGCTGTGCTGAGTACAGTGAAGTGGCCCCATCAGCTGGGAAGTGACTTTCTGCTTTGTAAGGAATTACTGTAAGTCAGGCTGCACTCCATGGGCATGAGGGCAGCCCTGGAGTCAAGCAGGAACTCCCTCCCATCCCCATCCCCTGCATGCCCATGCTGCCCTTGGAGCAGCCTCCACATTATGGGGCCAAATGTCCCAGGGCAGTGGCTGTGGGACAGAGGCAGGGGGTCACCAGTCCCCACCTCGCTGGGTCAGGATTCAGCTCTGTGGTGGCTCAGGCAGCTCTGGCTGCTGGCTCCGGAACTCTGGCATGCTCGGGAGAAGTAGCCTCGACAGCTGTACTGTTTCTGTGGCATGCCTTTCCTTTCATGGGGTGTCTATTTTGCAACCCCCAAGTGTTTTGATCCCGGGAGGAAGGGGGCAGGGGTGTTTACCCTGGCACCATGTGGCCGGCGCAGGGATCCAAGTGGTGCTGGGCATGCCTGCGTGGTACATGCAGCAACAGTTCTAGCAACATCTGCTGGCTGATAAAAGGTAGGCTGCTGCGAGCCGCTTCTCCCGCCGCATTGGGAAATGTCGAGGGGGAGGCACACGCGAGCGCGGCTTCCTGGCGATAGGGCTGAGCTGACTTGCTGATAAAGCAGAATCCACCCCATCTGCCTGCGCCAGAGGGGCCGGGAGCGCCGGCGGCTCGCAGGTGGGAGCGCTCCGTGCCCTGTGTTCTCCCTGGTGCCAGTGATGCGCTGCCGGGTGGCCGTGGGGGTATAACCGAGCCGTGCCATGGGCACCACGCGCTCCCTGTTCAAGCGGTCGCTGGTGAGTTTTGCAATCTCCGTTTTCGCTGCAACTTCACGTCCTTGTGTTGTCAGGATTGATAAACGCTGGTTCATAGCGCGGGGAGGGAACTGGGGAAAAGGCTGGTGCTGGAGCAGCGCTCGGTGCTGCCCCATGGCACTGGGCACACGGCGCCTGGCGCCTGGTCCCCTCGCTCCGCGGCTGTCTGCAGAGCTCTCGGCAGAGCAGGCAGCTCTGGCTGGCGGCATCTGAGCCCCTCGGGGCAGCCGGAGCAGCTGTAAACCGATCACTGCCCTGTTTGGTGCTAACGCGCGGCGCTGGCGCTGGCGCTGGCACGGCCGCTGCGGTCCGGCCGCTCCATGTGTAATACCCCCAGTGCTGACCAGAGCCTTTGGGAGTGCTCAGGAGGGTGCTCGTGGTGCAGCCGGGACCTGGGGCTCTGCTCTGCCCTGGCACTGCCAGCGGCTGCTACCGCTCCTGGGCCTGCAGAGCACATCCTGTGCCGGGAAAGCCAAACCCCAGCTCTCCCACCTGGATGTGTTGTGTTCCTTAGGGATGAACACTGTGTGTGGCCAGGTTTGGCTGGGATTTACCTGCTCAGAATGAGGTTTTTCTGCAGAAACCATCGGGGTTTCAGGTTTTTAGTCCCATTCTGACCAGTTCTCCCTCCTGCCGGTGTCCCTGCAGGTCTGTGTGCCCCTCTTCCAGAGGCAAGGCTTTATCCTCCCTCCCTTCTGCTCTGCTGACCCATTGCTGTGCATGGAGCTGCTGCAGCACAAACCCTGGCACCCAGTGGCTGTGAATAGCCTGGAGGGGCTGAGGGGATGCAGGGGCTGCGCTGAGGGTCCTGCCTGTCCTCATGGTGCCTGACAGCACTTGGCTTGGGCCCTGCCCTGCCAAACACGAGGGTGTGAGGATCTGCATGTACCCTGCATGGGCTTGCAGCGTGGTCGGTGCCTCCTTCCTGGGCAGAGTGGCTGGGCAGCGGGTGCTGTCAGTGGTGTCCCTCTGCCTGTCCCCAGATGCCCGTGCCATGGTGTGCCTGCTGTCCCATGGGATGCCCGTGCCAGCGGTGGGGGTGGCTCCTGCACATCCTAACCCGTAGAGAGCACCAATGTACAGTGGCCAGAGAGGATGGATGCAGTGCTGTTTGGTCCCTGCGCTGCCCACCTGGGTCTTGCTCTGCAAATCCATCCTGGCCAGCAGCTGGATTAGTGGGATTGTGTGCGCTCCCTAGAGCGTGGCAGAGAAAATGAAATTGTGTCTCCAGACCCCAGTCGGGACTAATTCGATGCTGAAATGAGCTTAATCCTCAGGTCCTCCAACCAGCCCATCCCTCCTGTGCTGCTGCTGGTCTGAGCAGGGATTAGTGGTGAGCCCAGGGCTGTGCTGGAGGCGGCCTCGGTGCCGGGGCTGTGCTGGGGTGTCTGCAGGGTCCCCAGGAGGTGTCTGGCTTGCTGGAAGGATGAACAAGGCACAGGGGCTTCTCCCTTGTTCCGGATCTCTCTGTGCCATTCTTATGCCTGAAGCTGCTGCCCCATCACTGGGGAGGGTCATTGGGAGCCCATCACCTCCCTGCCCTTCCTCAGGGCTGCGTGTGGGGTTCTTTGCTCCTGGATGGAGGATGGAGACTGGGGTTGGACCTTCCCTGCTTCTGCAGCAGTGTGAGGGTGGTGTGTGAGTTACAGGGGAGGTAAAATTCCTTCATCAAGTGCCCTGGCACGTGGCGGCTGTGTCCCCATGGAGCCGGGATGCTGTGGGTGACCAGTGCCATGCCCAGGCCTCCCTAACCCTGGCTGGGAGGTTGGCTGGGATGGCACCGGCGCTGGTGGGGATGGGGCTCCCTATGATGGGTGTCCTGTGGGATCCAGGCTGGACTCCTGCCCATGGGTGCTGGGTGGGTGCTCAGCACTGCTGGTGTCCTGCCACAGGTGCCTGCTCCTGCACCAGCACCGTGCTCCCTGCTCTGCCCCGTGCCCAGACAGGCTCCCACTGTTCCCATCCAGGGTCTGGCACAGCTGGATCATTGTGCTGGGAATGGGTGCGCGGTGCCATGGGGTAACCCCGAGGGTCATGGTCACTCGGCTGGGGGGTGCCATGGCCCCTGCTCTGCTGCAGGACCCGGGTCCTGCCGGTGCTTGGCACTGAAGGCAGTGCCTGTACGTGGCTGCAGCTGCCCGGGGGTGGCTCTCGGCGCACCAGGGTGGATTCCCCTCATGGTCCCAGCCGCTGGATTTGAGGGATTTCACTGGGATTTCACCGGGTGTTTTGGTGGGTTGGTTCTGACGCGTTTCTGGGCCTCTGGTCAGAAGGGAAAATCCGAAGAGAGGAGGAAACCGTTTCCCAAGGGCAGCAAATGCCAGCGGGCAGGTCCAGCCCCAGGCTCATGGCATCTCTACCTGCGTGTGAGGCTGGTTTCTCCCAGGCAGCACTGGGCTGTGTGTGGGGTTTCCCTGTTGCTGTCATGGTGCAAGTTCCCCATTTGTGGCTCCCTGGATGCATGGCCACTCCTGGCACTGCCAGCGCCAGCTCTGCCCACCCGCAGCAGCGCCCACTGCCCCTGCTCCCAGGCATGCACGTTGTGCTTCAGAGCCAGCCATGCCTCTTCCATGGGCCCCTCGCAGTGGTCGCGGTGGTTTCCAGTGGGGGCCGGCTGTTGGTTGCCTCCTCCCCGATGCTGCTGGGGAGAAGCTGCTTCTCTGGGTGCAGAGGGCACATAAAATCCATCAAAGCACGGCACTGGCAGCAGGAGCTCCCCTCCCACGCTGCTGCCTCCCATCCCAAGGCTGGAAACCGCAGGCAGGCACAAGCCGGGCGAGCTGCCCCATTCCCAGCACTGCAGCCCCCTCACCAGCGCTGCCCGGGGGGGGCCTGGGGCTGCTCACCAGCACCCGATGCTCCTGGTGCCGGTGGGTCCATCCCATCTCCCCCTGTGCTGAGCTCCTGCCTCGGTCCCTGGGGTCCCATCCCACCCGCTGTGGCTCTGCCTGGCCCCAGGGATGAGCATGGACGGGGTCCAGCTCTGCTCCTCTGCGGGCACCGCGCTCAGCGGCGGCGGAGGAAGCTGCCAGCAGCCCGGGGCTCGCTGCCCTGCGCAGGCAGCTGACATTTTGGAAGGAAATAGCTGCTCTCCTCTCCTTCCTGTAGCGCAGAGCCTGCGAAACGGCCACCCCGGAGCCCGGCTGTGCCGGCAGCGCCTGCCTGGAGCCGCCGTGGGGCTGGGGCGCCGCAGCGGTGCATGGGGCAGAGCAGTGCGTGACCCCCGGTGAGTGCAGCCGCGGTGCCAAGCAGGGGCTGTGGATCCTGTGCCCCGGAGGAGCTGGAATGTGCCGAGCCCCGGGGCTCCCGTGCATAGGGGAGCCCTGGCTGGGGCAGCCCTGGGGCTTTGAGGCTCATTGGGTGAGTGGGGGGTCCTCTGTGCCCCCCGTTGCAGGGCAGGATGTGGTGCAGAGGCACTCACAGCTTGCAGCAGGCAGGCCACGTGTCAGGGGGGCTGAATGGGGGGACCCCCGGTGGGATCCAGTTAAGGGGAGCATTGGGCTGCCTGCGGGCTGTGGGATGGGCTGATGTGGGCAGAGGATGAGTGTCTGCGTTGGGGGAACCGGAGCCCTTCTGTGCGTGCCAGCACTGCCATTGCTGGGGCCCAGCTGGGGCTGGATCCTGCTTGGGGCTGCCCTTCCTGTGGGCCGCAGGATGCGCTCCCACCAGGGCTGCGCGGGGCCGGGGGGGGGCAGGAGCAGAGCCCCCCATAGCACCAGCCGTGGGGCGCGCTGGGTCCAGCCCTGCAGCTGTGAGCGGGGCCGGCTCTGACCTGGAAGCGATCGCGGGCTCCCGGCGGTGCCGGGAAGCCACGTGTGTGAGTGTTCACTGCGGCGGCTGCGGTCCGGTACCGGCACCGCGCAAAGCCCCGTGCCCCGGCCCCGGGGATGCGGCTCTGCAGAGCCCAGGCGTGGGAGAGCACTGGGAAAGGGCACTGCGGGGGCTGCGGAGGGGCTGCGGGGGCAGCAGTGCGGGAGCAGAGAGGTTACAGCCCGGACCCTTTGCCGTGGCACCACCAGCGCTTTGCCTGGCTCTCAGCCACTGCCTGGCCATGCCAGTGCCAGGGTGTCCTGCTTGTGGGGAGATCCCGAGTGGCTGTGTGCTGTGAGCATCCTGCAGTGCATGCAGTGAACGTCCCACAGCGCATGCAGTGAGCATCCTGCAGTGAATGCAGTGAGCATCCTGCAGTGCATGCAGTGAGCGTCCTGCAGTGAATGCAGTGAGCATTCTGCAGTGCATGCAGTGAGCATTCTGCAGTGAATGCAGTGAGCATCCCACAGTGCATGCAGTGAGCATTCTGAAGTGAATACAGTGAGCGTCCCGCAGTGCATGCAGTGAGCATCCTGCAGTGAATACAGTGAGCGTCCCGCAGTGCATGCAGTGAGCGTCCCGCAGTGAATACAGTGAGAGTCCCGCAGTGAATGCAGTGAGCATCCAGCAGTGAATGCAGTGAGCGTGCACCAGCCCTGGGCAGGCACTGCTGGTGCTCAGGCTCTACCGTGCCCATGGCACGTGGAAGGAGCTGCTGCCAGCCTTGCCCTGTGAGGCATTTCCCTCCCTTTGTCATGGCACAGCCGCTGCCAAGGCCGGGACGTGCCGCGTGTGCCGCTCCACAGGCGATAAGTCACCGGTGAGTGCGTTGCTGTGGCTTGTTGAGTTGCCGCTGGTTAACCGAGCTGCAGTAATGGGTGGGTTATAGCTCACTGCCAGCAAGTAAATGCAAAGTAGCTTAAACCACTGCAATTATCTGTCTCCTGCAGTTGTTTGAGCGCGCCTGTGGCCGGCGACTGCAGCGTGGCTGACCCGCGGTAGCGTGTGGCACTGCAGCAGCGCTGCCCATCGCTGCCGGGGTGCTGCATGTCCCCTGGTGAAGGCTGCATGATGCTGCCTCGCCTTCCGCCAGCTTCCTTGGCAGCAGTGCTTACCCTCCGGCTCCCTGGCTGGCCCCAGCTGAGCGCGGTGTCTGCCGCTCACCGTGGCAGCAGCCTCAGACTCGTTGCTTAACAACCCACTGGAGTGGAATGGGAAGTGTGTTGTCACTGCGCGATGGGAAGCGATCACCATTTTCTCAGGGCAGCGCTTGTTTGCTGTGTCCTTGTGATGTCCCTGCTGTGCCGGGGACTTTGGTCGTCGGTGACGTGGTGGCCATGGCCATTCTGCTCAGCTCTGCTGGGGCAGGTTCTCACCGATACCCCTAATGGGCATCTGCAGCCAGCAGTGTCCTGTGTTGGCCATCCCGCCTTCTCCTCCTTCCTTCCCTGCGTTTTTATGCCTCCTCAAGCGCCTCCTCGCCAGCAGGATTTCCAACTTGGTGATTTCTGGGAATGTGGAAATGTTCCTCCCTTTTTATAGGGGAAAAATTCATTTTTAGCCAACTCTCAGTTATTGTTCCTCTTCCTGCACAGGGCTCAGGGGCTCTGCCCGTGGTTGCTCTGCTTGGACCCGCTGCTGCCATCCCCTGCTGCATGCCCCTGCCACAGTCCCTATTTGCCACTGGCCAGTGCAGTCACTGGATTCCACTGGGACACAGCCCAGCACCTCCACATGACATTAAATCCCAACTGGTTTGGGTGCAATGAACTGCTGTTCATTGCTGTGTCCTCAGCATGAGGGGCTGTGAGCCCCCCAGGCCCTCCCTGATCCCTCCCAGCCCAGAGCACCTCTGTTCTTAGGCCATGCAGGTGCTGAGCTGGCAATAGGGGCGAGGAGCATGGCTGCAGCAGGGCTGTGTGTTCAATGGCAAGGCAGTTGTCCCCCCTCACCTCAGAGCAGCCACCAGGTTGTTGTTCAGGCACCACCAAGCTGTAGATACGGCAGCAGCCAGGGATGCTCCAGCTTCCCATAGGTGCCCTCCCCGGCTGTCTCCTCTCCCTGCTTGCTCCATGTGAGCCAGGGACTGGATCTGCCTGGAGTGTGGGATCTGGCAGCGCTTCTGCACAGAGCCAGCACCACCCCAACACTTGCTTTGGGAAGCTGTGCTCTGAGCAGCATCTCCCCCTTGGCACTGGTGCGCAGGGCACTGGTGGCTGTGGGACCAGGGAGCCTCCAAGGTGCCACATGAGCCTTTGGGGCTGGGATGCTCCTGCCCGTCCGCTGCTGGCAGTGCCAGGGTGTGGGCAGGAGCCGGGTGAGCACGGGGGGGCTCTGCTCTGCATCACTCTGGGTCCCTCAGCCCTCCTCGCGGCCCCGTTTCCTCATTCTCGTGGGCAGCGATGGCTGCGATCCCACGGCGAGAGGAAACGATCACCATGTGGAGAGGCAGCGCCGGGGCGCGCACGGCCCTGGCCCCCCCCAGGGCTCTTCCTGGAAAAGGCGGGGGGTGGCTCAGAGCAGGGGTGCCCCATCCCTGCACACCCTGGAGACAGCTCCAGCAGCATTGGAGAACCTGGAGGAACCTGCAAAGAGCTTTGAGAACCTGGTGGCTTCTGCCAAGGGCTTTTGAAGGCAGCCAGGGCTGGACCCTCACCGCGGTGCTGTGACGGGCCCGTCTCCCGCAGGTGCTGAGCCATGGCCGTGTGGATCCAGGCGCAGCAGCTCCAGGGCGAAGCCCTGCGGCAGATGCAGGCGCTCTACGGGCAGCACTTTCCCATCGAGGTGCGGCACTACCTGTCGCAGTGGATCGAGAGCCAGGCATGGTAGGTCAGCGGGTCCCTGCAGGGTGCTGGGCTCCGCAGCACCCACCCCTGGGCTGCCCCACTTGGGGCTGCCCTGATGCCACCGCTGTGCTCTGTGCGTGCAGGGACTCCATCGACCTCGACAACCCCCAGGAGAACGTGAAGGCGACGCAGCTGCTGGAGGGGCTGATCCAGGAGCTGCAGAAGAAGGCAGACCACCAAGTGGGTGAGGATGGCTTCCTGCTGAAGATCAAGCTGGGGCACTACGCCACGCAGCTGCAGGTGAATGGGGTGCTGTGAGCAGGGCCTGTGGGGCTGGCGGTGTCCCTGCCCCATGCCTGGCTCAGGCTTGTGCTCTCCCTGCAGAACACGTACGACCGGTGCCCCATGGAGCTGGTGCGATGCATCCGGCACATCCTCTACCACGAGCAGCGGCTGGTGCGGGAGGCGAACAATGTGAGTGAGGCCACAGGGGGTCCCGGGGGGCTCCAGCACTGGGGTGATGGCAACAGCGCTGAGGTTGGGGATGCTTTGGGTCCCCTGGCCCTGCTGAATGCTCCCTGTTGCAGAGCCCCTCGCCGGCCGGCTCCTTGGTGGATGCCATGTCCCAGAAGCACCTGCAGATCAACCAGACCTTCGAGGAGCTGCGGCTCATCACACAGGACTCTGAGAATGAGCTCAAGAAGCTGCAGCAGACACAGGAGTACTTCATCATCCAGTACCAGGAGAACATGCGCCTCCAAGGTGGTTGATGGAGGGATGATGGGGTGAGGGGGGATGATGGGGCCGGGGCTGCTGGTGGCACCATCCCTAACGCCGTGCCCTGTCCCCCAGCCCAGTTCTCCCAGCTTTCCCAGCTGGGTCCCCAGGAGCGCCTGTCTCGGGAGACAACGCTGCAGCAGAAGAAGGCATCGCTGGAGGCCTGGCTGCACCGGGAGGCACAGACACTACAGCAGTACCGCGTGGTGAGTGCCGCCGTCCCTGCGCTGCACTGGCTGTGACACCGTCCCCATGGCCCCTGACACCCTCCTGCCCTGCAGGAACTGGCTGAGAAGCACCAGAAGACGCTGCAGCTGCTGCGCAAGCAGCAAACGACCATCCTGGATGATGAGCTGATCCAGTGGAAGCGGCGGCAGCAGCTGGCAGGGAACGGGGGCCCCCCCGAGGGCACCCTGGATGTGCTGCAAACCTGGTGGGTGCTGGCACGGGATGGGGCCCGGTGCTGAGCCCCGGCGTGGTGCTGAGCCCCGCTGTCCTCAGGTGCGAGAAGCTGGCAGAGATCATCTGGCAGAACCGGCAGCAGATTCGCCGCGCTGAGCACTTGTGCCAGCAGCTGCCGATCCCGGGCCCGGTGGAGGAGATGCTGTCGGAGCTCAACGGCACCATCACCGACATCATCTCCGCGCTGGTGACCAGGTAGCGGTGGGTGCCTGGTGGGGTGGGGGGGCTGGTTCGGGTCCGCTCTGCCAGCACCCCCATCCCCTTATCCCCCTGATCCCTCTCTGCCCCCAGCACCTTCATCATCGAGAAGCAGCCCCCCCAGGTGCTGAAGACACAGACCAAGTTCGCAGCCACCGTGCGGCTCCTGGTGGGGGGAAAGCTGAACGTGCACATGAACCCCCCCCAGGTGAAGGCCACCATCATCAGTGAGCAGCAAGCCAAGGCCCTGCTGAAGAACGAGAGCACCCACAAGTAATGCCGGGGGCAGGGGGTGTGCAGGGGGAGAGGAGGCTGCAAGCAGCGAGGAGCTGGGGGCACATGGGGGGCTGCAGCCCGCTCCCAGCCATGGTGATCCCCCTTATCCTGTGTCTTCCTGTGTCAGTGAGAGCAGTGGGGAGATCCTCAACAACTGCTGTGTGATGGAGTATCACCAGGCCACGGGGACGCTCAGCGCCCACTTCCGCAACATGGTGAGCGCTGCCGGCGCCCCGCTCCTGTCCCCTTGTGTCCCCGTCTGTGCTGTACCCCCGCTGTGCTCACCCTGGTGTCCCTCTATGTCCCCGTTTATCCCCCTGTACCCACCCCTTGCGTCCCTGCAGTCCCTGAAGCGGATCAAGCGCTCGGATCGCCGCGGGGCTGAGTCGGTGACGGAGGAGAAGTTCACCATCCTCTTCGAGTCGCAGTTCAGCGTTGGCGGCAACGAGCTGGTGTTCCAGGTGAAGGTAAAGCCACCAGCCGGGTCCCCTCTGCAGGGCGATGCTCTTGGCAGTGCCCCACAGCCCATCCTGGTCTCTTTCCTCCCGGCAGACGCTGTCCCTGCCCGTGGTGGTGATCGTGCACGGGAGCCAGGACAACAACGCCACAGCCACTGTACTCTGGGACAATGCCTTTGCTGAGCCTGTGAGTGCCATGGCGGGGACAGGACAGGCCCCATCCATGCTGGGGGGCTGCAGGGATTAGGCTCAGCGTCCCAGTGGGTCGTGCCTGGAGGCAGAGCTCGGCACTGACCCTGCTCTGTGTCCCCAGGGCCGCGTGCCCTTTGCCGTGCCCGACAAGGTGCAGTGGCCGCAGCTCTGCGAGGCGCTCAACATGAAGTTCAAGGCAGAGGTGCAGAGCAGTCGTGGGCTGACCAAGGAGAACTTGGTGTTCCTGGCGCAGAAGCTCTTCAACAGCAGCAGCTCCCACCTGGAGGACTACAGCAGCACCACGGTGTCCTGGTCCCAGTTCAACCGGGTGAGCGGCCTGGGCTCTGTGCTGGGTGAGCTGCAGAGGTGCACAGGGGTGCTGGATGGAGCATGGCCCTCCCAAGGACCCGTTTCTTGATGCAGAATTTAGATGGGAAGGTGTCACCTTCCTCTTTGGGTGCTGTAGGTCCTGCATACAGGGTTTGTCTCCTTGTGGAGGCATTGCTGGTGCTGCCTGGCTGGGCTGACCCACGCCTCGTTTGGTGTCCCTGAGTCTGCACTGCTGTGCCAAATGCTTGTGTTATTTAACAGCAGCCGTGAGGCTGAAGGAATTGCTCATTTTGTGGGAATCCCAACAGGAAAACCTGCCTGGGAGGAATTACACCTTCTGGCAGTGGTTTGATGGGGTCATGGAAGTGCTGAAGAAGCACCTGAAGCCGCACTGGAATGACGGGTAAGAGCTGCCCTGCGCCATGGTGCCCGGCCCCGAGTCCCGGCCCTGACGCCCTCGCTCTGCCTAGGGCCATCCTGGGCTTCGTCAACAAGCAGCAGGCGCACGACCTGCTCATCAACAAGCCCGACGGGACCTTCCTCCTGCGCTTCAGTGACTCGGAGATCGGTGGCATCACCATCGCCTGGAAGTTCGACTCCCGTGAGTGCACGCCGGGCGCTGGCGCCGCTGGACCCAGCCTGGCCCTCGAGCAGGGCTGCTGCTGCTGCTGCTGCTGCTGCTGCTGCTGCTGCTGCTGCTGCTGCTGCTCCAGCACCTCTCGTCTCGGCGGCCGGGGGAGGGATGCGGTGCTGGAAATGCCATCTGATGGTCAACATGGTCTCGCAGCCTGTGTCCGCCAGCCCTGGGCATCACCATGGTCCTCGCTCTTGTCTTCCAGCTGAGAGGATGTTCTGGAACCTGATGCCTTTCACCACCAGGGACTTCTCCATCCGCTCCCTGGCTGACCGCCTCGGAGACCTCAGTTACCTCATCTACGTGTTCCCTGACCGGCCCAAGGACGAGGTGTTCTCCAAGTACTACACGCCGGTTCTCTGTGAGTCCACGCCAGGTAGCACTGCCCCTTTTCCTCCATGTGTGTCCCTCTCCTCTGTGCACCCGCCTGGGCTGAGCTGGGCCTCACAGCATCTCTCTGCCCCGGTGCCGCATCCAGCCCCACCGGGGCTCTGTAGCATAAGCCCCCAGCCCCGCTGCAGGCTTGTGGCATGCCCCAGCACCTCGGGGCCTGAGTGCTGCCTCCTTTCCTCCAGCTAAAGCCGTGGATGGATACGTGAAGCCACAGATCAAGCAAGTGGTGCCAGAGTAAGTCTGACCTGAAGGCACACCCTGAGTGGTCCCATGGGATCTAGCTGGGGGGTGCAGCCCAGAGCACCTCTGTTCTTAGGCCATGTTGGTGCTGAGCTGGCAATAGGGGTGAGGAGCATGGCTGCAGCAGGGCTGTGTGTTCAATGGCAAGGCAGATGTCCCCCCTCACCATGCTGTCGTCTGGGGGTCTGGGGACCCTGCACCTTGAAACTGGGGGTGTGGGGTTTGGGTTCCCTCCCTGCACCCTGCCTGCTGGTTGGAGGTGGTGGGAATCCCCAGATGGGGAGCCTGTCCTGTGTCTGTGCTCATGAGCCTCCATCCCTGCAGGTTTGTCAACCCATCAGGTGATTCTGCCCCTGGAGGGGCCACCTACATGGACCAGGCTCCCTCACCCGCCGTCTGCTCCCAGCCCCATTACAACATGTATGCCCAGAAGTAGGTATCACGTCCCCTGTCCCCATCGTGCCTCAGCCGGTCCCCTCCTCACCCGCTGCCTCCCACAGCCCTGATGCCGTCCTGGAACCTGAAGGTGACTTTGACCTGGAGGACACCATGGACGTGGCGAGGCACGTGGAGGAGCTGCTGCGGCGCCCCATGGACAGTCAGTGGATCCCGCACGCCCAGTCGTGATGGGCGGCTGCCCGGCGCTTCGGGGACTGTGCTGTGTTCGTGTCTCTGTGCCGGGGGGGCGGCGGGTGGGCCCTGCCCCGCAGATTTGCTCTGTGCTGCCCCGAAATGCAGGCTGACGTCCGGCTCTTTGGTGTTTAAGCCCTTGTATAAACGGCAGCGGATTTGTCGCATGGTTTTCCTGTATGTTCCTTTTTAAGAGGCCCAGCTTCGGCTTTCTGCTTCTGCAGGCACCGGCCCCACAGGCCCCCTGCTCCCCACCGAGGGGCTGCGAGGGGAGGGGGCTGCAGAATGGCCTCAGGTTTGCTTTCGCAGTCGTCACTAAGAATGTATGTGTCGCCTTCGTGTTCTACCCTGTGGCTCCGTACCCAGGGGGTTCTGTGGGTGCACAGGGATCCAGCACGGGGCAGGGGGGGTGTTGGCTGGGGGTCCCCCCTGGCCTGTGCTGATGCTCTGCTCCACAGCGGTGGTGTCCCCTCCTGGACCTTGTCTCATCCTTTGGTCCCCCAAGGATTTGTGAGCCCCTTTGGCTCTCAGCTCAGCGTCGCCCTGTGGAGCCGGTGCAGGGCGCAAGGAAACCCAGCGAGAGTGGCTGGGTGCTGTGGGGGGAGCGGAATCCTCTGCCCCTCCATCCCCTCGCCTGACCGAGAAGCTCTGGGGTCCTGCCCATGTTATTTTTCTACCACAGAGTAAAATAAAGCACGGAATATTTTTGTAACACACAAGCTCTGGCTTTCACGTGTGTCTTGGGGAGGCGGCAGGTCCCTGCCACGGCGGGGGGGGACACCGGAGCCCCTCGGTTGCACGCCCGGGGCGCAGGGCATCCCGAGTTCCGGGTACTGTGCAGTACCGGCCCTGCAGCCGGGCGGGTCCTTGCAGGCTGCGGATGGGGACCCGGGGGTGGGACCGTGTTCCTGGGTTAAAACCAAAGCAAAACAGGCAAATTGCACTATTTTTGTTAAGGAAGGCGCTGGCTCTTGCCGGGGGGGGAGTGTTGCGCTCGGGCTTTACCCGCGATTTAACTGCCGGGACGGGCGGGGCCGCCCCGGGTGTTTTGCAGAAGGGAGAAAAGGAAAACAGAAGCGGGCGGAGCCGCGGTCGCCGTCATTTACCGTCATTTCTGCCGGAGGCGGAAAAGCCCCGGGGGCTGTCCCGATGCGCGGGTCCCTGCTGGGGGCGGCGGGCGCGCCCCGGGATGCTGCCGGCGGTGACGGTGGCCGCGGTCGCGATCGTGGTCGTTGTCGCGGTCGTGGCCGCCGTCCCCGCGCTGCGGCATTGCCTGTCCGGTTCCGCGCTGCGCCGCGCCGGGGCCCGGTACCGCCGGCGGCTGGAGCTGCTGGGCACCGACGTGCGGCTCAGCCAGGAGCGGCGGCTGCGGCGGCTGCTGCCCCCCGGCACGGCCCGCGGTGAGGGGCGGGCGTCGGAGCGGGAGGCGGTTGCGGGAGGGAGTCCCGGGGGGTCGCGCTCACCCCGCGCTCTCCCGGCAGGATCGGAGGATTTCCGGGAGCGTCACCCCGTGGGGCAGCGCTGTGCTGATGGGGCACCGGGGGGTCAGGTCCCGCCGCTGCGCCCCTGGGCTCTGCTCCGCTGCTGCTGGGGCACCGACCCCCTGCTGCAGGTAGGGGGTGATGGGGCAGGGATGGGAGCAGAGGGGCCTCTCATGGGGCCTGAACCCCTCAGGTCCGTCCCGCTTGACCCCCGCCTCTCCCTACGTAGGGGTCCCTGCTCTACCTGGACACCCTCCATGCCGCCTTCCCGCGGGCGCTGGCCCTCCGGGGCACGGCGCTGCTCTCCTGGGCCCCCCATCACCGCTGTGCTCCCGCTGGCTGGTCCCTGCCCTCGCTGTACTGCACCCCGGCCGAGGCGGGCTCCGTGCCGTCGCGGGCTGCGGCACTGCGGGTGCAGCTGCTGTTCGCGCTGCAGCAGCGAGCCCTGCGTGTGCTGGAGGCCGCGCTGCCTGCGGAGCTGCTGGACGCGCTGGCTGCCCTGCGCTCCGCCTGGCCCGAGCTGGCGCAGGACCTGGCGCTGGGCACGCTGCGGCCACAGCCCGGGCTGCCCGAGGGGCTGCGGGTGCAGCTGCAGGCGCTGCTGACCCCCAGTCCTGCCCGAGCGGCCGAGCTGCGCGCTGAGTGCGCCCGCGGCTTGGAGGGCATCGTGCGGCGCCTGTGGCCGCAGCTGGAGGTGGTGGTGGTGGGGACGGCGCACGGCGCGGAGCAGCTCTACTGCGACGCTCTCCGCCAGGCCGAGTGCAAGGGGCTGCCCTTCTACTGCCCCTTCTACCGCGCAGCAGGAGGTGAGTGTCCCCGCAGCCTGCACTGGGTGCGCTGGGAGCCGCAGCCCCAGGGATGCGGGTGCATCTCTGCCGCATCCCTCCCTGGCATCGGATGAGATGTTTCCCCTTGGAGGGGGTGAGGCCGCATGGGCAGGGACAGGGGGTCTCTTGCTGACGCGTGTCCCTCTGCCCAGCACTGCTGGGTGTGAACCTGTGGCCGGAGGAGCCAGCGCCACGATTCCTGCTGAGCCCTGACTGGGCTTTCTGCGAGTTCCTGCCCTGCCCGGCCGAGGAGGAGCCGCAGACGGTGCTGCTGGGCGAGCTCTGGGAAGGACGCGAGTATGGGCTGGTCCTGACGGCCTGGCCTGGAGAGTACAGGTGCTTCATCGGTGCTGCGGGAGGCTGGGGGGGCTGAGCATCCCAGCCCCATGCACTGAGCACTGCCTCCCTCACACTGCTGCTCCCCACGCAGGTGCCGTGCTGAGGAGGTGCTGAAGGTGACCGGCTTCCACAAGCAGTGTCCTGTGGTGGAGCCCGTGCGCAGGTGAGGACACCCCAAATCCTTCACCCTGGGGGTTTATGTGGGGTCTTGTGCCAAGGCAGGGTCTGATGGACAGTGCCTGTGTTGCCCCTGGCCTGGAGCACACACCCCGTCCCCTGCACTGCAGGGAGAGCCAGGCACTGAGCGTGCGGGGTGAGAGCATCCCTGAGGAGCGGTTCTGCCGGAGCCTGTGCCGCGCTGTGGGCATGTGGCCGGGCGCTCGCCTGGTCGACTACGTCTGCGTGGAGAGTGCTCTGCTGGGTGAGTGTCCCCAGAACTGCTGCTGGTGCCACCCGGGTCTCTGCCAGCTCCCCTGCGCCATGCCCAGCCCTGGGCTGCCTGTGCCCCACCGGGGCTGGGGGCTGCAGGCGGCTTTAACGTGCTCGGGGTTCTGCTGCAGGAGCCTCTTCAGGGGCCTGTGCCCCCCATTATGAGGTGTTTGTGGAGCTGCGGGGCCTGCGGGACCTCTCAGAGGGGCAGCGCTACAAGGTGAGGGGATGCAGGCTCTGCTCCGGGGCAGGTCCAGCTGCCTGCACCCTGCCAGCCCATGGTGAGGGGTGACGCTGCCCCACTGGGACAGTGCAGTGTGGGCAGCCTGTCGTCTTCCTGCAGCTGGACCAGTGTCTTCAGGAGGATTTCCCCATCTATAAATCCTTCCGCTTCAAGGGCAGCATTGGGCCCCTGCGCCTGCACATGGTGGGCGCCGGGGCTTTTGCCCGGCTGCGGGAGGCACTGGGCAAACCCATCCCCATGCCCAGGGTCCTGCGGGAAGAGCGGCTGCTGCAGCTCATCCAGAGCTCCGTCATCTCCTAGGGCAGCCTGGGGGTCCTGCAGCCCTCCTGCTCCTGGGGTTCACCATGCGTGCATCCTGCACGATGAGCAGGTGCGAGGGTGCCCAGCCCCAGGGGTTTTGCTGAGCAGAGCAGATGGAGCCAGCAAATGTGACCATGTCCCTGCTCTCTGCTGGTGGGCACCCACGTCGGTGCTGCCTGCAGGGATGGAGCAGGACGTGCAGCACAGCTCAGCCCAGCCCCAGGCACTCACCAGCAAACCTGACCCTTCACTGGGCTGTGTTGAGCACAGGCTGGGGCCGCGGGTGCTTGTGAGCATCACAGGGCAGTTGGGTTCTGCTGCCAGTGGCCACCGCTTGCCCCGCTCTGCTCAGTGCCTTGGCAGCGCCTGCAGCAGAGCAGGTGCCTGCGCCTTTCCTGAGGGACACCATGACTGTCATAGCCCGTGGGAGGACAGTGGAAACCTCCGTGGGAGCAGCAGGAGCAGCAGAGCCTCGGGCCAGCGCAGGAACTCGGCTCATCCCTGTGCTTGTGGCATTCTGTCCCCTGGCAGGGACACTGTGGGGTGGTGGCAGGTCCTGGCTGCCATGGAGCAGCCCCTCCACAGTGCATGTCCGCTGGTTTAGGGAAGAATAAGCGCCAGCAAGGGCTGGTTTTAATGTTTAAAAAATCGGAAGCAAAATCCAGGATTATCTCTGAGAAGCAAATGAAGGGTAGCGCTCTGGGATTGAATTTTTTGTACTACGCTCTTGAATCCTCATTAAAGAGGTTGCTTAACAACAGCCGTGGCTCTGCTCTGGTGGTTGAGAAGTTGCTGTTGTTTCCTCGGGGGTCCTGGGGAAGGGGCAGCCGTGAATATTTAACCAGCTCAGTGGCTGCCTGGGGCTGTTCGCGGCGCTGGTCCTGTCCCCTCCTGCTCTCAGGGTTGATGTACTCGGAGCCGGCTGTGCAGGCAGCTGCTGCCGGCGGGGGGAAGCCAGGGCGCTAGCAGAAGACAGTGTTGAATAAGGTCCACACAAAGCATCCCTCAGGTGCGGCCAGAACCTCCAACAGGGATGGAAACAGAGCTCAGCCCCCTCCTGCCAGCCCTGCTGGGCAGCCTGGAACGAAACTGCTGAAATCAGGGGAGAAGCAGTGCCTGTGGCTGGGGGGATGCCTGGGAGGGGATTGTTGCCACGGCCATGGGGACACTGGTGCTGGGCTCTCGGCGTCGGGTGTGCCTGGCACTGGCAGGGAACAGGCTGGGATTTAACGTGGAGTGGGTGGGTGGTGTCTGGATAGAGGTAGGGGGTGAAGCCGGGCATGGAGGGGCAATCCGGGAGTGGGGGTGGTTCTTGGACAGCCCTGAGCTAGCAGAGATCTGTGAGACAGCACCCAACCCAGAGAGCCCGACGGTGCTGGTCCTGCTGCCTGTGCCATGCTCCCCGTGCAGATGCTGGCATCCAGGGTCAGCATAAACCACCCTGGAGGCCCTGCAAGGGCCCGGCCCCTGGAAAAAGCCTTGATCCCTTGCCGGGGAGAGCTGCTCTGGGCCGGGGCTCCACGGGGCGCCAGAGGCACTGACCCCAATGGAGGCTGCAGGGTGGGTTTGGGCGCAGGGCCGCAGGGTGCAAGGTGCAAGGTCAGTATGAGCGCCAGGCTGCAGCGTGCAGCGTGTTTCAGGCGCGGGCTGCAGGTACCAAGGCTGCGGGGCGCGGGCTCGCTGTGAGCGCCCGGCCGCCGGGTGCGGGCTTGACGGCGGTCCCGCCGGGATGGGGCAGCCGCCGGCCCGGAGGCTGCGATACTGGGCGGAGGCCGGGGCGGGGGGGGGATGCTCGGTACCCGGTGCCCCATTCCCGCTCCCCGCAGCTGCAGCCCGGGGCGGATGGGGGGGGGCCGCGCCGTCCCCGTCCGCGTCTCCGCCCCCGGCCCGTCCCCTCCTCCCGGCCGCGCCGCCTCCCGCCCGCTCCGCCACTGAGCCCGCAGCGGCGGCGGCGGCGGGCGCAGGCT
>WYDI02024084.1:0-12131 GCA_009867235.2 Psittacus erithacus | reverse complement strand
CCTAACCTGTCCTTTCTAAGCAAACATGGCCATCCAAGACAGCATTCCAGTCATGTGAGCTATCCCACCATGACTCAATAATTGCAGTGAGAACATGGCCCTGTGATCGCACATAGATTTCCAGTTCATCCTGTTTATTTTCCTCTGGACCCCAACTCCTGAGTCCTTCAGTTTAAAGGCCATCTCACCAAATTGGCCAGCCTGTGGCCAAAATTCTCTTGCCCCTTCTAGCCAGATGGATCCCATCCCTCCATATCAGTCTACAATCATGGAAGCACAAGCCACTGTCATAAGAGCCAAAATGTTCTTGATGGCACCAGCCGTGAAACGAGTCACTGATCTGCACTATGCATCTGCTTTTGGCTGTCCCCGTTTCACTAACCAGTAGGATAGGCAAGAAGATGCTTTGGGCACTTTAGTTTTTCACCTGCCTTGGCAGGGCTCTATAGTCTTCATTGATCCTAAAAGAAGAATGAAGGGCGGGACATTTAAAGTGACAGTATTTGCCTTCCCAAGCAACTGTTACGCGTGATGAAGCCCTTCTTTCTTGGACATGGCTGAGCACCTGCCTAACCATGAGAGTGGTGAATGTTCCTCTTTTCTGTTCTTATGAAACCTCACTTGGAGCACTGTTCTGGTGTCCTCAACCTAAGAAGGACATGGAGCTGTCGGAGCAAATCCAAAGGAGGGCCATGAGGATGATCAGGGGGCTGGAGCACCTCCCATAGGAAGACAGGCTGAGAAAGTTGGGGCTGTTCAGCCTCGAGAAGAGAAGGCTGCATGGAGACCTCATGGCAGCCTTCCAGTATCTGAAGCGGCCTATAAGGATGCTGGGAAGGGACTCTTCATTACAGACTGCAGTGATAGGACAAAAAGTAACGGGTTCAAACTTAAACAGGGGAAGTTCAGCTTAGATATAAGGAAGACGTTCTTTACTGTGCGGGTGGTGAGGCCATGGAATGGGTTGCCCAGGGAAGTTGTGAATGCTCCATCCCTGGCAGAATTCAAGGCCAGGCTGGACAGAGCCTTGGGTGACATGGTTTAGTGTGAGGTGTCCCTGCCCATGGCAGGGGGGTTGGAACTGGATGGTCTTAAGCTCCTTTCCAAACCTAACTATTCTATGATTCTGTGAATTCCTTTTTTTTACTTTGCTTATGCATGCAGCTCTTGCTTTACCTATTAAACTGTCTTCATCTCATCCCACAAATTTTCTCACTCTTACCCTTCCGATTCTCTCCCCCTCCCACTGGTGGGGAATGAGTGGCTGGGTAATGCTCAGTTGCCAGCTGGGATTAAACCACAACAGTCCTTTTTGGCACCCATGTGGCCTTCAAAGGTTTCACAATAACATCAGATTTTATGAGAATGTGCCATATTGACTTTACAGCTGTTATTGCTATTTAGCTATCAGTTGACAGTCTTCTGCTGATGCCATGCACCTTGCTTGCCTCACTGTATATTAGAGTCTAGTGTTCATTAGTGGTTTGTTGTTATTTTGCTTTTGGTGCTTGCTGTAGTGCTGTACTGCTGATCATGTTACGTTGCTGTGCCTGAGAACATTCTGATAACAGCAGTCGTGATGCTCCTGGGCTGGCAGATGGCCAGGGCATCACTGATCTTTCTGTGCTGCTGTACTGGACAGGCTGTAACTCCAGTGTGAACTTGAGTCAGAGGGAGCAGGAGACCCTGAAGTGTTTGTGGCCATTGTTATGTCTATGCCTCAGACATACATCTGAAGGGGTTGTGGCTCAAGGATAAGTCCATGCTGGAAAAGGTAAATCTCAAAGCGTCTGGCTGTGGATAAGTCCATGTTGCAGCAGGTACACCATGAAGCATCAGTAGCTGGTACATTCTTGGACGGTCTGCAGCCATGGATAAAGGCTATGTTGGAGCAGCTTTATTTCTGAATGGACTGTGACTGTGTGTAAGGCCATGCTGGAGCAGGTATATCTTCAAAGACATCATGGCCCATGGAGAAGGCCATGATGGGCCAGAGTGCACCTGAGAGTGACTGTGGCTGTGGGTAAGTCTACGCCACAGCAGGCATAGCCCTGAAGAGACTGTGGCTCATTGAGAAGGCTCCACTTGGAGCAGGTACACTCCTAAGAAACTGCAGTCTGTGTGTCAGTTCAAGCTAGAGCAAGGGCAAGGGGAGGGTTTCATTGCAAACTTAAATCCTATAAACTTGCCCAAAGGGACCAGGGGTGGAGACTGTAATTGAAATACCTTTAAATTGGTGTAACCCAGGGTCTGATTTGTATGTTACGGGAATTACTTTAGCAGGAACCACTGGAGCCAATGGAAGACAAGCCTTGCAGGAAACAGTAGAAGTGCAGCAGTGGCCCAATGTGAGCTGTCTTTGGTGCCCAGTAACTCCATGTGACACACAACCTTTCCTGTCCTGAGTGACCATTACAAGAGATGGAGCCCAAAGTCATGGACTAAATGAGCTCAGTGGACATTTTGTGACATTTATGGACATTTTACAGACATTTTTCAGGGGTGGTCCACAGACTAAGGAAATGATCTATGTGCATTATATCAAAGGATGGGAAGGGGGTAAGGGTGGGTAATGAGAATGTACTGCAGAGTGTGAGTCCTGAACACAGAATCATAGAATGGTTGGGTTGGAAGGGACCTTCTAGATCATCTAATTACAACTTCTCTGCCACAGGCAGGGACACCTTCCACTAGACCAGGTTGTGCAAATCCCCATTCAGCATGGCCTTGAACATGATATAAATAGTATGGAATAAGGGTGGACAATATGCTGGTTTTGACTGGAATAGAGTTAATTTTCTTCATAGTAGCTAGTACAGGGTGATGTTTTGGATCTGTGCTGAAAACAGCGTTGATAACACAGGGATGTTTTCATTATTGCTAAGCCGGCAGAAATACCAAAGGCATATTCCATATCATATGACATCATGCTTAGCATATAAAGCTGAAGAAGGAAGAGGGGGATGTTTGGAATGATGGCATTTGTCTTCCCAAGTAACCATGATGGAGCCTTGCTTTCCTGGAGATGGCTGAACACCTGCCTGCCCATTGGAAGTGGTGAGTTAATTCCTTGTTTCACTTTGCTTGTGCATGCAGCTCTATCTTTACCTATTAAACTGCTTTTACCTCAACGCACGAGTTTTCTCACTTCTTCCCTTCCGTTCTACTTCTACTCTTCTGTTTCTCTCCTCCATTTCTCTGGCAGTGAGTGAGTGAGCAGCTGTGTGGTGCATAGTTGCTGGCTGGGGTTAAATCACAACAACAGTTTATGTTTCTTTCTGGCTATAGTCTTCCTTGTAAATCCACAGTTCTCTTCAGCTAACAAGATCAAAATGACACAAGTCCCAAAGGTTTTGATTTAACTTTCCCTTCTCCCAGTAGAATCTACTAGTGTCTCACAACAGAATTCAGATGGTGCTAGGAATGTTTGGAAATTTCTGTTGTGCTGGGGCCTGAAGTGGAAGGCATGATTATGATCTTAAGGTCCTTTCCAACCCTAACTATTCTATGATTCTATGTTTTTTCTGCCCCTTACACAGAGAAGCTTTGTGCAAATGGTATAGGGTTCTGATCCGGTGCAATTAGGGAGCAATTTCTCCAGAAATTCCCAGTTCACTGCACTGGTTTTGGGTGGGATAAAGTTAAATTTCTTCATAGTAGCTTGTAAGGGGCTATGTTTTAGATTAGGCTGGAAACAGTGTTGGTAACACAAGGATGTTTTAGTTAGTGCTAAGCAGCGCTTGAAAGGGGTCAAGGTCTTTTCTGCTCCCCACACTGTCACATCAGCAAGGAGGCTTGGGGTGCATAAGAAGCTGGGAGGGGACACAGCCAGGACAGCTGACCCCAACTGACCAAAGGGATATCCCATATTATATAATGTTATGCTCAGCAATAAAAATGAGAGGATGTTAATGGGGAGGTCACTGCCAAGGTTCTGGCTGGGCATAGGCCACTCGTTGATGAGCAAGCATTTTCATTTGCATTGTTTGTATTTCTTGGGTTATGTTTTCCTCACCCCCTTTTTTTTTTCCTTTTTCTTACATTTTGAAAATGTCTTTTTAATCATGAAACTGTCTTTACCTCACCCAGAAGTTTCTTTCTCACTTTTACCCTTTCAATTCTCCCTGCCAGCCCATCAGGGGCAAGTGAGCAAACAACTGTGTGGTGCTTAGCTGCTGGCTGAGGTTAAACTATGACATTCATCTGAGAGAGAACCCAAAAGAGAAGTGCCCATCTCCCTCACTGCAGTTTTCAAGAAAAGGCTAGTAGTAGTAACTTCTGATTTCTTCAGAAACGGGATAGTCACAGTTTGTCCTACCCTGTGACAGAAGAATGGACCGTGAAGCATCAAAGACCAAAGTCCCTTCTGACGCTATGATGGGTCTGACAATGGCCAAAGTCAACACTTTTCAGGAGTGGACCACAGTAAAGAAATATCTCTCTGTGACAGATTTCCAGTGTGGACAGTAGAACGGAAATGGCCCAGCTGTGGCCACCATAATTTGAAACTGCAGAGCTCAATTCCTGCTGCCATGGCAAACCCAGAAAGTAATTCTTTATGACTGGTAAAACCCACAATACAGACTGACACTGCATTCACCAGTACAGCACAAGGGTCTTCCACAGAGCATAAGGGCTTTTGGATAGAAGAAAGATGAGTAAGCAAAAGGCTGCATGCAGTCTCGAGATAAAATAGCAAAGGGGAAGATCTAGGTGCCTCCCTGTTTGTACGTATAGCTTAGCAATCACTCTGAAGTGCGTGATCAAGGAGTCTCAGGCAAAAGATGGAGCAGTTCTGCAAATTCAACTTCTGTCTTTGTTTATAAACATGAATCCTCTTAGGGCTCAGATTTCAGCTGATGCCAGTGTCTTTCTATATAGTATATATACCACATAGAACAGCCTGTGGCTTCCCACAGCATCAAAAATTCACCCACAATTTTTGTTCCCAGTCTGTGGTGGGGCTTTTTCTGAAGCAGTGCATGGTTACAGATGCATCAGAGGCTGGGACTGAAGGCAAAGACTCTGCTGCACCCAAAAAACACTAAGAAATCACATTATGCTGCCTTGAAGGCCTGTATAAAAACATTTCTTTTTGAAGATAAAATAAAGTTATACCATACTTCAGTTGACAAATTCTGTGGGGCACAGCCTTCAAAAACATTCATAATATTCAGTGCTGATAGACCGGGTTTATAGTGCAAAATGTCACAAACTTACAATTGCCTATGACCATAATTACAGACTATATACTAAAGTGACATAAAAAAGATTATACTGAAGAATCAGTTTATTATTTTTCCTTATTATACTGATATACTGAGCAAAGTTCAAACTATATATAATTTTTTCTGAAAGCTGTAGTAAAGGTTCAGAGTGCCAAGTGAAATGACATTTCTTGACAATTTGTCATAGAAAATTAGCCTAAAAGGGATGATTTTTCCAGTATTCAGCACCCACATATTTTCCTGAATGACCAAAATTAAAGAGAAAATAAAAAGCCCCTTTAAACCTCCAAGATCACAGAGAAGGTCCCATTCAGAGACAGATTATCATGATCTGTGATGACTGGATGGAGTCTTGGGCGACATCATTTAGTGCGTGGTGTCCCTGCCCAGGGCAGAGGGGGTGGAACTAGATGAACTTAAGGTCCTTTCCAACCCTAACTATTCTATGATTCTGTGTTGCTCCAAGTGGAAGCATAAAGAAGATGATGCGTACTTGACACAATTTTGCCATTAAGAGGTTTTCTTTGCTTATCCCTCAGCAAGGCACTCTCCACCAGAGTTATCTTGCACTTCTTGCATGACAAGAACTCTCCTAGAGGGCCATCACAAAGCTGAGAAAGGAAGACAGGGAGTTCAAGGAGACTTTGGGAAAAGAACAATAATGTACTGCTGTGACAAAACTAATCACTCCTTTCATCTGCCCACCTGTTCCACATCATTAATGCAGTCCTCCCCAAGAAGGAAGAATGGGATGGTCTTTTGTTCACTGATATTTTTCACTCAGCCCACTCACAATAACGCATGAGACCTCAAAGGGACTTCAAATAGAATAACAGAATGATTTTGGTTGGAAGGGACCTTTAAAGGCCATCTAATCCAACCACCATGCAATGAACAGGGACACCTTCAAGTACATCAGATTGCTCAGATATCTGCCCAACCTTGAATGTTTCCAGGGATGGGGCATCTATAACCTCTCTAGACAACCTGTTTCAGTTTTTTACCACCAGCATTATAAAAAAATCCTTATATCTGCTCTAAATCTCCCTTCTTTTAGTTCTAAATCATTACCTTTTGTCCTATCACAAGAGGCCCTGCTAAAAAATCTCTTCTCATTGTTCTTGTAAGCCCCCTTTAAGTATTGAAAGGCCGCAATAAGGTCTCCCTGGAACCTTCTCTTCTCCAGACTGAACAACCCAAACTCCCTCAGCCTTTCCTTATAGGAGAGGTGCTCCAGCCCTCTGATCATTTTTGTGATCCTTCTCTGGACCCATTCCAACAGGTCCATGTCTTTCCTGTGCTGAGGACTACAGAGCCAGATACAGTACTCCTGGCAGGGTCTCATGAGAGTGGAGTACAGGATCAGAAACACCTCCACTGACCTGCTGGCCATGCTCCTTTTGATGCAGCCCAGGATTCAACTGTCTTTCTGGACTGTAAGCACACACTGTTGACTCATGTGCTTTTTTATCCACCAGTACCTCCAATTCCTTCTTCACAGAATTTCTCACAATCCCCCCCATCCCCCAACCTTTATTAATAATGGGGGTTGCTACAACCCAGGTGGAGGGCTTTGCACTTGGCCTTGAGCTTTATGAGGTTCACACGGGTCCACTTCTCAAGCTTGTCCAGGTCCCTCAGGCATGTCAGCTGCACCACTCAGCTTGGTCTCATCTGCAGATTTGCTGAGGGTGCAATTGATCCCACTGTCTGTTTTAGTGAAGATATTAAATAGGACTGGTCCCACTATGGTACCCTGACTGACACCACTCATCACTGATCTCCATCCAGACATTGAATCGTTGACCACTGTTCTCTGAATGCGGCAGCTTTGCTCTTCATAAAACTTGCTTCTGTAATCCTGTAATCTTAAAATGACCCAGAAGAATCTGTATAGCCTAACTTTTGTTTTATTGTCAGAACAGTCCTTAATAATGAATTGCTTTTCTAAACAGACTTTATGGAAATAGCAGAAAGGCACATGAACTGCGAGGGGGGAATCTGATGTAGATTTAAATACTAAATGTAGCACACATAAATTGAAGCATCTTTACCTAGAATTGCCCACCCATTCTATATTGTGTCGTATTGTAAGCATCTACTTACACTGGAGATGAATGCCTGAGCACCTTCTACAGTTTATGGAGGTCTGGTCAACAAAGGCAGTGGAGCATTGAAGAGCGTTGGTCGTTTGACCAGTGCAGGTGGTCACTGCACTCCCACTCCAAGTGGAAGCAATGAACATTGAAGGAATGGACTGGGAAAGGAAGGAAAAGGTCTATTTCAGTTAGAGTATAATTCCTATCCAAGAAAGAGAAGTGAAAAGGAAGAAGGCCAGGATTACATTTATGTCTTACAATTAGTAATCTGGGAAGACTGCTAACTGAACAGGAGTGATTTTCCTGAACAACTATTACAGTAGGTGAAGAAAAAGAAAAGGGTGAAGAAAGATGAAGGTACCAGGGAAAGACCAAGGTGGTATCAGGATGCACTCTAGTTCATTTATGAGAAGCACTATGTAACATGGCTGGTACTACTCAGGGACCAAAGATTTTTTTTTCCAAGGACATGCAGTCTCTGTGTGATATGTCAGCATTCTAGGTAATGCGCTCCCAAGCTGACAGGAATTCAAGAAGCTGAAAGTCTCTACAGGTTTCCCTGTATATATCTATATTATATATATAATATATACATTATATATAATGCAGGTTACCCAGGTACTGACATTTCTACAAATATTCTGGCTCCCAAAAAAAGTTTAAATCCACATATGAATAAAAATATGTAGTCACAGACAGAGCCACACAAACAGACTTCCTATGGTTCCATGCTTACATCAGTAACAGAAAATAATATTACTCTGCTAACACACCCATAATAAATAAAGGTAAATGCCAGGAAATTCTGGATTGACCTGAGAAGGAAATAACTTCTGCAATGTCCTTTTGGCACAGAAGCACTGGTGCAGAAGGACAATAATTACATTGTTTGTGCGGCTGGCAGAAACTTTCCATCTCAGGTATGTATAAAATAACCTTCCCATAAACGGAACGGGGAGAGCTATGAAAGGTCATCCAATATATGAATAACAGAATAAATGCTTATGTTAGCCCCTTTGATGTCTTTGTGGTGTATCTGAGCTCAAAGTTTGTTCTCAGATCAGTATTCTCTGGTGTATAAGCATTCAAAATAGTAAGTTAGTGTTTCAAAAAATCACAAGCAAAGGCCAAACAGACATTGGTTGATCATAGCAAGAGCAAGAGAGAGGCACTGTCGTTTCACTCTGCAGTTTTTCTCCATAAATAACATGCACTTACAGTTCCTGAAGATCTTCAAGACCTGACAGACCTTTTCACGAGGAAGCTTATAAACAAGTATGTGATAAAAACATAGCCTACAAAGACAACACACTCCTTATTCATAAGACATTGATTAAAGAGGCAAACTTCTTACCATTCTTATGGAAGTAAGTTGTGAAATCATTTATATGCATTAAGGAAAGTGAAATGGTATGCTTCCTTTTCTAAGGCAGTATGAGTACAAAAGTTGATTAGGTTCTTCAGTAGCCTCACTTTATATCACACTCACAGCACTCCAGGGTTTTAAAAGTATAATTTAGAGTGGTCCCCATGCAAAACCTCATGATTCTGAAATCATAGTGAAGATAGGAATTTCTCTTTATGTCAGCTTGAAAAGAAATATTCCCGGAGTAATAAAATCTGGCAGCTCACCTTGCCTTTTTGTTATCCTATACTGATAAGCTGAAATTCTGTCTGTCACTGTAATGTACAACAGAAACAGCGGATCACTCAGACATTTAAAATACTTATGCAACTTCATTCTTCCTAAAAAATGAAAAATAAAACTCAAATGGATGCAGGAATTCCAGGCGTTACACAGAGATGGCCTCAGAACATGCTTAACACTTATTGACAGCTCAGAGACATGTAAGTCAGTGACAACTTTTTGCACAATATGGCTGCCTCTCTTGACATTGTCCCCTCCTATATAATGCCTCAGGTTACCTTACTCACAACAAATACCAGTCTCATCATCAAGCAGAGGAGCAGCAGCCATTCATCCTGCCAGTACTCAGATGACAGAAGTTTCACAGGGTCACTGCATGCTCCCAAAACAACAAGGTCTGCTTTGACCTTCAACTTGAATAAACATGCCTGTTCTGGGTCCCTATGCCAGATTAACTTCAAGGTCTTCTTTGGAATCATATATTCTAACCAGATAAGCCATGCCACACTTACCTGTTTAGAATGCATGGAAATGAGGAATTCACCTGCCATCTGGCTGCCCTTATCACCAGGCCACCATATCCTTCATTGTTCCTTTGTGGGCATTTTCCTGACTTGTGGTTCTTTCTTGCTCAATGAGGGGACAGAGGGCACACATCTCCTAGCTGACAGACCACAGCTTGGCAACTAGACTGCTTGCTTTGGATGCAGGGATCTGAAATTCGGCATTTCCCAGGGAAACTGCAGTCATGTAATCTCAGGGCCACGGACTGTCATTGCATGGTGCAGGTAACAAAGTCCTATTGTTTCACCCAAGCATGCACACAAACAGAGGCAGTAGCTAGGCAGCCCACAGAGCACTCCTGTCTCATTCAGATGGAAAGAAAGGACAGGAGAGGAGAGAGGGAACAGAGAAGTGGAGAGGAAAAGAGGAGAGAGCAGAGGACAAAGGAAAGGACAGGGAGAGGAGAGGACAGAAGGAGGGAAAGGAAGTGGGGAAGGGAGAGGGAGAAGGCTTTCCTCTCATTGTCAGGTACTATGGTGGGCACTGTAAAGAACAGGTTAGACAAATTTCTCTCAGAAATGGCACAGACATAACTGATGCTGCATTATGGTGGAAGAAACGGGATAAAGCACTACTTGGTGTCACTTTTTATTGCAGAGTCCAGTGCATCTTACACAACTGGCAAAGCACTTTCCATGTGCAGCCTGGATACAGAAATGCCCCTCTGTCGTGGCGTTCCAAAGACAGGGGCAGGTATATGCCATCTCTGCTCTGAATGAGAATTTGAAACTACAAACATCCATCTCTGGTTTAAGCACAAAGCTCTTTATTTTGAAATTAAAAAACACAGTGCTTTCTGGTACTTGTTTGTGTTGCACTTCATTACAGAGCAGGAGTCTGCCACTGAGCTCAAAGACTTTATGACAATAGACAAACAAGAGAAGTTCAGTTCTGAGCTTTCTGAGTGACAGTCTGGCCCATACTGGCATTCACAGGAGGTTTTAAACCTTTTCTAGACTACCCCTATAGCTGTAAGAATTGTATAGAAATGTTTTTACAATGAGCGCCCCAGGTACTGGAACAAGTTGCCCAGAAGGACGTGAAGTATCCACCCCTGAAGATGTTCAAAACTGGACTGGACAATGTCCTGAGCAACCTGCTGTCACTGACCCTTCAGCAGGGCAGGTTGGACTAGATCTCCAGAAGCCTCTCCAACCTGAACTATTCTGTGATTCTGTGACATTTATTTTACTTTACAACAAATTATGAAATTCTGATTTCCCCAATTTTCAATGGAAGCAGAGAGCTGAGAAATAAAAGGTAGGTAAGGAATGATATTGACTTAATATAAAATAAAGCAATGCAAAGAAAAAATTAATTTCTCATTTGTAAGCTGCACGTTCCAAACAACGGAACAAATAAGATAGAGTTTCCGACAACGTTTTCAAGAAAGCAGGGATACTCACAAGAAATGCTATCTCGTGGCAATCTATTTCAAATAACATGAATCTAAAAGTTCTCCGCAGCTCTCAAATAACATCAATCTGAAAGATTTCATATGGAAATTGCTTTAGGTTACAGGGATTTCTTGGAAGGACAGACATCACGGACATATTTTCTGCCCAAGAAATACAGAGCAGATCAGGATTTTCATCAATGCACGCTTGGAGCACACAATGTAACAGGCCAAGAGAACTAGATTCAGTCTGGAAAAGACCAAGGATGAAGTGGATCTTCCTGCTGTCTTCTGCTATGGGATGAGAAGGTGCAGAGAGGGCAGAGCCAGACTATTCTGAGACATGTGCTTGGAATGGACAAGGACCAACTGGCCTAACTTGTATCAAGAGAAATTCCTGTACGATATCATCACAGACAAATACTGTTTACTGTTTCAAGGAATTTCCAGGAATGTAATTTATTTTCTAACTAAAATCCATTCATTACAGATTCTGGTATCAAAGGTAGACAAAACCAACCAACCACAGGTCAGAATACCCTTTCTTGAGCATATGCAGTAAGAAAATCGATGATGTAACCTTATGTAAATGGTGGGAAGATTATGAAGAGTTAATAACCTGAATCAAATAGTATAAACATATGAAATTAGGAAAGGAAAAGGAGGGGAAACTAAATCACAACTTCTGGAATCACCTGACAGGCTGAACTCGTCTTCTCCCCAACAGGGATGCCCATTGGGTAAGAACTTTATCATATCCATGCTAAATTGCTAACACTAGCTGTTATTATTGATTATAATCACTAATATGTGTATCACTTCAAGCTGGTTTTTGCAGACAGTCCCTATCACTGGCAGTCTGTGAAATTATCCTGTCACGACCTTATATTTCATACAATAAATGACTTCGGATGAAGTCCATATTGTGTAAGTTTCCGCCAACTTGAATATTTGAAAAAAGGGATTTGACTCACTGATGCTGTCAGAGCAGGTCCCTGAATAGGTTAGACGAGCCACCCTCTGAGCTGGTGGGCTGTCCAATAGGGTCCCCACAATACCCTCCACTAGCTGCTTGACTTTCTTGTACTGAGGAGCCCAGCACTGCACACAGCACTCCAGATGTGGGCACACCAGGGTCCAGTACAGGGGAGGATCACCTCCCTCAACCTGCTGCCACACTCCTCCGATGCACCCCA
>WYDI02024083.1:0-10831 GCA_009867235.2 Psittacus erithacus | reverse complement strand
ACCAAAATCAAAAACACAGCACTGCACCAGCTACTAAGAAGGAGAAAAATGACTGCTGCTGCTGAACCCAGGACAGTGACACCACTACCCCTACAGACTCTCAAAGTACTCTTTGTCAGGTGGGAAGATGGGGAAAAAAGGAGAAGTTCTTGGTTTTCTCTCTTTTTCCCATTTCCAAAAGGGTCAGTTGCCCTCACGTCAGTCAGGTGCCTAAGAAAACATGCCTTAAAACCAAAGCCACCAGACAAAGAAACAAAACCAGGCACAAAATAAAAAAAGCATTTCCAAATGGCTTTGGTCTCTTCCCCACAAAATGCCATTTGATGTTTCTGGTGGTGGTGCTTTGCACACATGGTGTGGCAGCGCTGCTCTCCTGGATGAGAGGAAATCCTGCGTGCTATTTGCCATCCACACAGGCTCCAGGCAAGGAGAGAGCTGATTTTGTTGCTGTGTAACATGTAACTGTTTAGGACCAAAACAGTTCATCAAACCCTTTTTTTATATATGGTGGGAGCATTTACATGTGTTAATGTGGCACTCAGTGATCTTGATAACCCAAGTCTGTATGACTACCTTGAAGCAAACCTAAAATCTCCTGGGGTCATGCCAACATCTCAGTGGTTGCGCACTGAGTATCTCCCTAAAATCTTTGATTACCATGTTGCTGGGGGAAAAAAATAAATTACCTGGAACAATTTCTGTGTCAGTTGTCTGTGATGAAAGAGGAAATGCCCAAGATTACTGTGTCCTCAATGCACTTGCCATACCTTCACTCAGAAGAGGTGTTAATATTTTGAGTAACCAGGTGAAGCAAGTGTCAAAGCTGTTTTATTGGAATATGTTTTTCTGGAAGCCACAAATCATAAAACCATTTCTGACACAATATTGCAAATACTACAAAAGTTTCCCTTTGCAGAGCATATGTGGCCAGAAACACTGCTTAGTGAAACAAGGGCTGGTAAGAAAAATAATTGTCTACGTCTTGCAGCTCAGTTTTCAGGGTTGTCTAGTAACTTAGCGCCTGCAGTTTTCAGGTGCTTAGTACCTATGAGAATGTGGCTAACAAGTGCACATAATTAGTGAGACTTAAATGCCAAAGCTTACTGAGTGAAGAAATCTCAGCATACGTGGCCTCACGAGCTCTGTTTTAAACAATTAAAATAAGATCCAGGAATATTTCTGTGAGAGAAGAAAAACACAAATGGTTCTTATGTACTCAGCACTATTCTCTTTGATGGGAGTTGAAGGTAAAATGAGTGTTTTCTATCTGTTTTTTACCCTGAAGTGTCAGTGGATAGCTACTGTCTTTTGAGTTTATTATAGCACCCATCATTGCTAGAGTATCACATCTCATATTCATAACAAATTCAGTACCACTTGCTTCTTGGTGTTGAAAATGATCCATCCACTCATGAAAGCAGCCATCCACTCCGAAAGCCAGAGCAAGTAAACCTAAACCCAGATGCAGCTTGTGCCAGCTTTGGCTGGATGAAATTAGTTCTCTAGGACCTATAAGAAAATGTTCAACTGGACTCAGAAAATGTGGCAGCAGTTAAACTAATGAAAAGACTTATGCGCTGTACAAAGATTCACAGCCATATCAATATATCTATGCTAATTTATCAAAAATTAACAGCATTTCAAAATACTGTTTGGAATTGACACAGAACGCTGCAAAGGGGCTGGCATTTGGGAACGTAAAAAATACAAAAAATGTCCTCTGGTAACAAAGGGCTTTGAAATCAACACAGAATGCCTGGCTTTCCTTCAAGGAGTGTGCCTGAAAGTGGCTGTCATCTCCCACTTCTTCATAACAAGGACTGAGTTATTTAAAAGGCCTGTCTCTTTCTGTCTCTTAAGAGATGTTGTTTCTAGTAGAGATGACCATTGTGGTGGGAAGTGACCAAAGAATAAAAATGAGGTTGAAAAAATGAAAGAGGAATCCCTTAATACTTTCCTATGGGGATGAACTGAAGAAATAGAGGACAAGGAAAAATGAGAGGAAAATAAATAAAGTAGGAGATTGAAATAGGGCTGGAATGTCTTTTCAGAGCAGCATTACTGGGCTAGATTCACCAGTTTCAGAAGAAGGAAAAACGAAGGATTTGGCAAAGACCAAGTGAAGCACATTCTCCAATTAATAGAGGATGCAGCTGAGACTCAGCGAAGTTCCAGTGGACTGACAATGGGAAAGGGCATGGAGAGGGAAGGCCTGCATTTTAGTATTACCAGAGGAGGAAATCTGAATTCACCATCTATAAATTCAAGATTAAGACCCCTCGCTAAATTTGAAAATAAACAGGATATCACCTGAAAAAAATCTATTTTAATTCCTTGTATTTTGGGAACGGGAATCTCTTAGCTTTTGGTAACACTCATTCTGATAAGGCCCCCTGAAGTCTGCACTACATTTAGGAATCCAAAAACTCAGGATAGGGCAAAATCCAACATCTCCAAGCAGCCACAGAAGCGAAATGTTATTTTTGAAGTTACTGGAGTAGGTTGCTAAATGCTACAATAACCCAAAACCACAGACCCCATGTATTTGGAAATGTTTGGCTGATTCTCGTAAGCATACACACCTCACATACCCCTTCAAATGCCTTAGGGTGTTAAAACAAGGGGAGAAATTGCCACATTAAACCTCGCTTGTGCTATTCTGCGCTTCCTCTCACAATGAAATGGAAATTGTTTTCTTGCTCAGTGAGAACACATAGGTGAAATTATACACATGAAGGATGAGAAGTGCTCTGGTGGGTGGGTGTCTGCAGAATTGAGGCCCTACTCTTTATTCATACAGTGGATTGTGCGTAGTTTGAAGGATTAATCGCCAAAGCAAGACTTGTGCTTTTGTATCTGCCTTTTTTTTTCCCCTGTTCTGCCCTAATGGTACCAAGGAAACCAAATACAAAAAACAAAGGTGTTAAATATTACATTATAAAAGAGAGCATAAAGCACCTTGATAAGGCTGACAAGCCAGCCTTGTGGGGAAATATTACAAAAATAATTCTCTTGCAAACTTTAGCTACATTCTTTTGAAACAAGTCTTCAAAAATTGAGGCAAATCCCACCTCGGTTTGACATGCAACAATAATAAAGGATATGCATGATATACAAAATTTCTGTCTGATAAACAGATCAGCCAAGCTACATTAGATTAGGTAATTAACACTTACTTAGTTTGTCGTCATCTTTAGGGGAACAACTTGATTCTTCAAAGTGTCATTATATTTATAGACAATCTCCTCTGGCATTTTTTTACTTGCTAAATAAAAGCCAGATAAGGTTAAAACCATAGGGTCTTTCAGATACATTTTGAAGGAGAGAGCGAGGCAAACTATGCAGCTGTATTTAATGATTGCCTCTACGTTGTATCAGTGACTGGTCTAACTAGGACAAGGTGAAAACCCGCCTCCAGCTCTGTAGAGGCAGGAAAGCAGAGTGTATGTTTATTATCACCCTGGTGAACAGAAATTCATAAGTAAAATAATCATACATTATTATAAATAGGGCAACTCCAAATCCACCTGAAAAAAAGAATACCAGTATCTTACAAAAGTGCTTTGACAAAATAAACTATAAACCACGTGAAACAAGTTCTTTGGTAGTAGGTATTTTAATCTGTGATGCATCCTTAAGTTTTTTTCCTTGTACTTCCACTACAGCAAAAGGGAAACATTTTGAATACTCTGAAATATTTCAAGTTAACAGTCTTCATTGTATCAGGGAAAAATTCTGTTATTACAGAGCCCTGCAAAGGTGATAGAAAAATTCACTTAATCCCCAGATTATGCTCTGTTTGCCTCATGTAGCCAGGATTTTTGAGTGGCAAAAATTATTCAGCAAAAAACATTTATTTTATTGAAAAAAAAATCTTTCTTCCTTATCATACCTTTGAAATTAACTGACATTTTCAAGTTTACAGAAGGTATCATAGAATGTGTTACCTTGTGACATTGCAGGATTTATGCAAACCCTGATACAGGCTGTGTTACAGAAGACTGCTTTCTGCAGTGTCTTTAGCAAATTAACAAACACCAAGAGGATTTCACAGGAGAGAAAAACTATGAGTTTCATACTCTAATGGTTTCTCTTGTATATTCCTCAAGGTGGTTAATAAAGATATCCTCACAAAAGTCTAACATTAACTCAATTTTCTTCTTACCACACTTCATATTCAAACTATGACAGAGAAAGAACAAATTGTCGCCATACTGTATGACAAGTTTTCACAGTCTCACGTATATTCTTTGTTTATAAAAGTGCATTTTCACAAGGACTTGTGCATGTCTAAAAGATTCTGGGTAGATGAAAGGTTTGTATAGGAATAGTGGCTGGCTTTAGCTGCAGTGCCACGGATCAAAACATTTTCTTTAGACCATGATAGGTCTTCTCCAGATTTCAAAATCTCCCCTTCATTCACACATACTTGACACCAAAAATTTAAGACTGAGCCTCAGGAAAAAAATCATCCTTTAATTCCCTGGGCTACCTTTGAATATGTTGTTTTAACTGCCAGATCCTTTAGTTTTCCCTGAACCCTTTACACACATTGTCCATCTGCATCTCAAATATCCTTGTTCCTAAATGCTGCACCTGCTCTTTAGTCCAGTGCCACAGATGTTCTTTACCAGATGTTAAAAACAAAAAAAAAAGTTCTCAGTTGATTGCAGTACAGTTCATTTAGTCTTGGATACCCTTTTATAAATTATTTATTTTACTCAGTTCATTCCATGACTCTTTCATCTACAGATTAAATGGGGAACAAAATTAGTAGTTCACACGAGCATGCTTCACACATTTCCAGTTAAAAGATGAGCTAGAGTGCTTAAACTCAAGACACTCTGAACAAACATGCATTTCTTCTTATTGTAAACATAACAAACTAGAAATTACACAAAGTTACATTCTTCTGGGTGCAAAAACAAAGGAACCAAAAAAGTGTGATTGATTAAGAACAAGTGCCAATGCCTTCCATAGTAATAAATATGGATTTTATGAAATACAGAATTCATCATGGTGAGGAAAAGAGTTGCTTTTGCCTGGCAAGAAACAGAGGATAATGTTTGAGGAAAAGGATCACATGGAAAACAACAATCACATATTTTAGGGTTTTAATGCTCTAAATATACTAACCCCTGTTGATCATTTTTCTTCTTTTTTCTTGCATATTTGATCAGAAGTTAAATAATAGCATGAACCCTGAGAGAGCCATCATTAGGCTTCAGAGTCAACAACATATTGAAGTGAAACAAGTGAATATAGGCCATTCGGAGCTGCTGTCTCCAGTTATTACAGAAGCTAGAGGCAACATGGCATCAATTTGCTGTCAGTCCAAGTGGGAAAGGCTATTTTTGCAATTATATGCTAGAGGCTATTTTTAATGAAGGATTAGAATTTGGAGCACAAGATGACAGCTTCCTAAAACAATAGGGCTTGTTCAGCTGCTATGAGCCAACATCATTCATCCACTGAGTTGTGGCCCTGATCCGTCAAAGCACTGGATCTTCAAGGAGAGTATTTGCATATTTTCCAGTTTTATTATTTGAGCACCTGGGAGCTTTTTGTTATGGACAAGAATGCCACTGTGAAAGGCACTGTATGAACACCAGCAAAACAGCCTTGTCCCTAGCAGCTTACCATCTAAGTTTAGGGTTCTGTTGGATCAAGGAGTTCCTGTATCTCCTGATCTGATTCTAGCGACACAGATGTTATGAGAGAGTGGGAAAGCACTGTATATCTCTCTTCCAAACTGCATGAGTTAAAAAAGGCCAAGGAGACAGAAGGAAATCCTTATTTGGATTGGGCTGGAATACAAGTAGGAATATGCGTCTTACCAGCTGTAAGGATGAATCCAAGCTGGCATTTTCTGCACTTAAGAATAAGAATGTGTTCTGGGGTATTCAATTTTAGAAAGTGCGCTGTCTTCTAAGGAGTCTTCAGTTTGGCTTCCAAAGCCACCAAGTTCTTTACTGTGTAACTAATTTACTACATTAAAACATATCGCAGATTCCTTGGCTGAAAGCAAAAGTCTTATTGAGTGGGTGAGCTGGATTCTCAGCTGCCAACCCTTAAGCTTAGTGAAGTAACAAAATTAAAATGGGCTTAAATTGTCATTTTTGGAAGAGCACTGTTTCCCTTAGTGTTTTGGCTCATCACATCACAGGCTGCTGACATGCACAAAAATCTAATACAACATGGTAAGTCAAATTATTTGGCTAGTGTCACTGGAGGAGTCAGTCAGTGTGTTAATATCCAGATTTGATAGATTTGGAAGAATGTCATTGCATATCCAGTGCTCAAGCCCTTTCTGCTGGAAGTGTAGTGAAAATTATTGGCTCTCTTATGTTACATAGAATACTCTCGCAGGCACTTACCCTGAAATTTTATGGTCATAATTTCCCATGCAATTACAGAATATTACACAGAAATATTTGCAGATTAATTAAAATAAACAAATTCCAGTGTGACTGCAGCTCAACAGGGATTCAAAGTGTCTTACAGTGACAAAAAAGCACAGCCCTTTTATGTTTAAAAATGGGAAGCAAGAACAAAAGAGAGAGGTTTATGACATTGGCAAGTGGATGTGGGATCCATACTCTAAGAAGGAAATGGAGAAAATGGAAAACTTGAAGAAAATATCCCAAGAGCTAGAGAAAATGTTTTACAATGAGACACTCCAGCAGCTCAGTATATTTATTTTATTGAAGGAAGACAGAGAGGTTACAAGATTTCAGTACATAAACACCTTCTCAGGTAGCAAATGCTGTGCAAAATTCTAGGACAAGTATAATAAGAACTCAAAGGCTGAGAAGCTGAAGCCAGACAATTCAGCTCAGAATAAACATAACTAACTGGTTTGAATGCCGCAAGACAGTGATTAAGCTTGGGAAATCTGTACCAGTAGAAATGGTAGGTTTTTTACGTTTCTTGGCTTTTTCCATGTAATACTGGTTGTCTTTCTGAAGATATTATTTCACCAAAGTACAAGTTATTTGGATTCTATGTGTGTAATTTGGGATATGTAATGCTCTGTGATAATACAGAAGGCTAGACAAGATGATCACTTCCTGGCCTTGAACTCTACATGTTCTGGGAAAAGAACAGATACAATTTCTTCCAGCAAGAGTTTTCTTTCTGCACTAGAACATTAACATTTTAAAAAAAACCTAATGCTTAAGTGTTTAATTCTGCTCACTTGGTAAAACGGGAGTCTAGATTGACTAATTGTTGTTTGACAGTGTAATATCAGATGAGAAAATTCTAACTACTAAATCACCATCCCACTCCACTCAGTATTATATAAACAAGGAATAACAGATAATCACTACTTCCAAAAGCCCACATTTCAAATGTGACAAACGAGGGAGAATAGTGTTATGACAGCAAATGCTCTGTTAATTCTACAATAATTCTTCATGAAAAGGCAGTGTAGCAGGAATACTACCATCCTAAGGATACAGCTACCTGCTTTGTCTGCATCACCTTCAGCCTCCAGGGTGTTAGTAGTGCACTACACACAAGGGGGAAAAAATATTGAAAATAGGTGGAAGTCCTATCTTTCTCCCAGTACTACTCAGTGTCCACTGGCCAAAGACTTTTAATTCAGCCAATAAGCAATTATGGGTTAGAAAAGAAAAAAAAGCAGTACAATAAAGCGTAGTTACTAGTTCAAGTTCTACCCAACTAAGGCATTCCAATAGCATTAATCCAGAAAAACATCACAGAATTCTGTGAATTGGTTTCACTGATTTTGCTGGATTTTTACCCTGTAACTGGGAGCAGAACTTAGAGTATTCTGTGCAATCATTTGTTTAGCATAAGAAATATAATGAGGTATCTATTTGCTTTCTTTTTTTTTATTTCTTTTTTTTTTCTTCATTTAAAATAACATAGCTTTATGAACAAACTGACCCTTTGTAAAATACAGGGTATCTAAAGTTTTCAGGATAAAGATTACAAAATTAAATAGAAAATATAATTTTTATTTTACTGCCTTGTACTGACAGAAGACATTGACCGGCTGAAAGACAGCTTTTTGTCCATGTAGCCTAAACCAACAGCTGGCAGTGAGGAAAATGCACACAGTAGGGAAATTTCTCCAAATACAGTTCTAAAATATTATTAAGACCACAATTAAAAGAAAAGTAAATGCTATCCAATGCAATGAAAATAGCCTTTAAGTTGTCCTGAAAGTTCAGAGAACTCAGATGGTAGAAGGTAGAAGACTTCTGGAGGGGCATGCCTTGCATTCAGGGTCCTGCTCCCCTCTCACTTAGCATAGGACAGGCAAAAGAGTGATGCCTTTGATCACATGTCATCACAGGCATGTTACAGATCATATGAATTACTCCATACAGATTTTCCCCAGGTAAAAAACCGCACCATAAATGCAAAACCCCATAACTGTCTCATCCTCCCAGGTTTTATCTGGATGATACATCATGTAAGTGATTATGGTAACTAGAAACTATATTTGTTGCCATGCTTCTGCACCATATTTGCCCTAAATACTTCCTGTGGCTTCCAAGTTAGCTCATACATTTAGCTGGTGCAGACCCTTTTGACTGAATGTAACATTTCTAATGTGTGTGTGTGTGTGTACGTATACGTGTCCAGCATCAACAGACAGCTACTCAGAAAATTAATTTGTACTAAAAAAGAATTAAAATATATCAAGCTAAACATAGACAAACACACACAAAAAGGAAAAAGAAATGGTGTAGGGAAAGACATTTTAATACGAGAATGACAAAACATGTTTTCCACAGAAGCTGTCGCACATCAGGATGCCAAAGGTTGCCACTTGCAGACAGACAACCCCAAAGAGCACCTAGGGCACCTGACTATTCCCTAGAAGACGCTAGGTTCACCCTGAGAGGATGTCCAAGGCCCCACATCCTGACTGCAGTGAGTGCATTGCATCATACAGTGCCACAGTGAAGGGAGGCTTGGGCTGAGCTTCATCTGCCCCATCCCTCCAGCTGGAGGAGCAGACAGAGTGGTTTGCCTCTCCATACATATAGTAGTCAAACTGCAAACTCAGGCAAATCTCTGCTGGTTCTAGTTGATTTTGCCTGAGTTCCACCTAGATATTTATTTCCTCATTTGACACCCCTGAGCCTGATATGACATGCCTCTTTTGGGGGGTTTAAATTACAAAATGAATTTCCATAGATATAAAACAATACAGTCTTTTGTCCTTTGAGTGAAGATTTTTAAAAGTGATTAGTGATTTTGGAATGCTTGCATATGACATATACACGTACAGCAGAGACCTCCTTCAAGTGACCCAACTTCCAGAGATCAGGTACTCATCATTCCTTAAAGTCTAGTGCCTTTCAAAGGTCTCAAGATGAGCATTCAAATCCTTACAAATCTAAAACCACTAGATTGCTTTGGAAAAACTTGAGCTAAAAATGTATGTAGCTGCAAGAGATTGAATTTAGCTGTTTGACATCAAACCCCAACAGTTACCTTTTCTGAGACGAAGAGCAAGGCTTACTTTCTCTGATAAAATGTTCTCCAAAAGGAACTCATTGCATCTGATGGAGAATTAACACAGGGCAAAGAAGATCACAAAAGACTATGACCTTTCTCCTATATAAATATTTAATCAGGTACTTGACCTCATCGGATTACAAATTAACAGTAATTGGGACCCAAAAGGTTTCCTCTGCTTAACAATTTTTTTCAATTGAACATGTTATTAAATTGGTTCAACTATTTTTTTTTTTAGTAGAAGGGAATTTGTTACAAAAAATATATTGAGGGACCTTAGGAAGACTGCCATCCCTCTTACTAGTTTTCTGAATGCATATGTTCCTCTTTTTCTGCATGAAGAAAGTCACTCATCCTAGCTAAGCTTCACCTGAAGAGGTTGCAGACATGAGGCATAATGTTGTTTGTCCTGGACCCCAAATCCCAGACAGTAGGTGAGATGCTTAGGGACCGCTGTTAATATCCTTTCCTCCTTGTACACAACAGAAACAGGAAAACTTCCTCTAAAGGTTTTGAACATTTCCCAAAGCAGCAAAGGATGGATTTAGATCTAACCTGGGACCTCAGATCCATTTAAGACAATAATTTTCCAGCCTGGGAATTTTGTTTGCAAACATCCTACTACATAATGTGCACATGTCATAAAGATTATATGAGCATGCCTGTCCACTCGCAGAGCTCATGAGTCTATAAACTCCACTCAAGCAAAACTACTATTGAAGTTTTCAAGAGGATTTTTATTTGCCCCAGGCTTTCTGACTCAAAAAAACCATGTTTCTTTCATTCTTCATAAGTGCAGCAGTCTCCACTACTTATGTGACATTTTTATCTACAATACAATTTTTCATCCTGCATTTTCAAGAGTTCATAAAGCATACAGTAAATAAAAAAATATATGAAAGGAAACAGCCAGCACATTTTTGGAAAAGGACTTTTATTAGACATAATTTGATTAAGCTATGTGCAAGTTAAGAGAGAGGAAAAAAAAACCACAAACAACAAACAAATACAGCATTTTTGTGGGATTGGTTCTTTTTCTTTGCATTTGTAATTCTAAAACAGCTTTGAAATGACAACTCTGTGTTAAGACAGAGATTTATTCTTGTCTGCAAAGTGCCACAGGCATGTTCAGGGCCCTGCCCCGAAAGAAAAGTCCCTGTGTCACAATGACGTCTGCCCTCCCAAACAAGAAGGGTCTCACATCTGCAGCTTCCATTTCAGCGCTGTTGCAGGCGACGGCACGGGGAATCAAGCGACAACCCAATATGAGTGATAAGCAAGTTCCACTTTATTGCCAGTCAGTGCAGCTTATATACCCTTTTCCCACTAA
>WYDI02024082.1:0-12149 GCA_009867235.2 Psittacus erithacus | reverse complement strand
TGAGGCGCTGGCACAGGGTGCCCAGAGAAGCTGTGGCTGCCCCATCCCTGGCAGTGTTCAAGGCCAGTTTGGACACAAGGGCTTGGAGCAAGCTGCTGTAGTGGAAGGTGCCACTGGCCGTGGCAGGGGGTTGGAATTTGATGAGCTTTAAGGTCCCTTCATGCACAAACCACAGAATCATATAATCATGAACAGTTAAGGCTGGAAAAGACCTTAAGATCATCTAGTTCCATGATTGTCTAAAATATCAGCCATTCATACTAAACTCCACATCAGCTACAATTTCATCTTCCTTTAGAGCCACAAGAGAAACTTTTCTTCTCTGCAAAGCAACAGAACGTGAGCAGTGTTCATGACTTCGAAGACATTTCTGTCTCCTTAAAGTGTGCTGCGTCCTTAAACAAAGTAGAAAACCCATCTCATATTTGGAGCACTGTGGTCCCACATGGGAGAACGGATCTGTCCCATGCTCTGTAAATGTGCCCCCAGCTCATCTGTGAATGAGGCTGATATTCTGCTTTCCTCACGCGACAGTGATTTTTCAGCCTTACCCTCCAGATTCATCTGGAAAGTCAAATCTAAGCGTCTCTGACAGCATTTAGCCTCCAACTATTTTTATTTTCTCTCTGGTTCCCACTGCCAGTATTATGCTGCAAAAGGAACTAAAAACACCTCCAGCTTCCTTTCGCTCCTCCCAGCTCAAAAACACACAGCCTCTCCTGGGACTTGTCAGAAGCCTGGTTGTATGTACCAATACAAAGGACATGCGCAAACACACACATGCATAATATACTTTTCCTATTACAGATGCCTTTTTCTAATGATTTTAAACCTGCCCTGTGTCTGCCCATAAGAAACTGATTTTATGTCTTCCTTTTACTTTAGGCGAGAAGCCACTAAGCATTTAGGAAAGGTGGATGCGAAACAACATGGCACAAACACAACCCTGTAAACCATACTGGAGAAGAGGTGGTGTTTGTGGAATCCACGCAACAGTTCTTTTAGCCCACCATCCTGTCGTAGTACCTTTCAAATCTCCTTTTCTTGGAGGAGTTTTCCAGAAGGAATTCTTTTGAACGGCCCAGCTTTCCTTCTAGAATGATCCAGATGTTTTCTTTTGTTTCTGCATCCTCTCTGTCACTTGTTACTGTGACAATCTCATAGGCTTTAACGCATAATTAGCACACACATTAAACAGAAAAGGAAGAGCAGATGGTCAGAAAAATCTCTTCATTTGGCAGTCACTTTGCTTAAAAACTCTCTTCCTAATATTTATAACAGCACACAAGAAAACATTTGCGAAACAAGGATGGAACCAAGCTGAAGTCTGTGGGACTTCTGACTTGTACGTGCTTTGGATTTCATGCAGGGATAGAGTACATGAAAAACGCTAGTACTGCTCGATCAGCTTGCAAGCATAGATGGAGCAGCTCTTGAACAAGCTGTGCCCAGCTCCCTGCTGTGCTAAGCACTCCCTTTTCAACACAGCCCAAATCCAAATGTTTTTGTGCCACAATCCTAACAAGGACAGTGGGGTTAGGCATGTACCCAACAGGATGTGTTCAGGTGCTGTGGTGGCGTGTAAGTGCTCAAAATGGCAATCATAAGGCTGATTTTTTGCATAGGCAGAGTGAAATCACACTGAAGGAATGTGATTATTGACTGTCCAGCACTCTCACAAAGAAGAGCACTGCAGCGCAGGAGTTTCTGCAGTGCACTTCGCCTATCACCAGTGCAGTTAAATAACTCTTGATCATTTACTCGCTCATGATGTTAGACACCAGTGTAATACCTTAGAGCCTTGGAAATTGCCCGGAGCAGACCCAGGGCTATGGCGTGTTTAGCTCAGCCATCATGTTCAGCTGGGATACTTGCGCTAGTAGCCCAGAACATGTTAAGGAAGAAGCTGGAGCAATGTTATCTACAAATTGAAGGGTTGAACTTACCTTCCACCTCAAAGACTCAAGCCCATTTTGTCTAATGAGACCATAACCATGTGTCTTACGGCTTACGCTTACGGTTTACTGCTGGATTGAACTGCTGCAGATGGACCCTTCTTAGGTTTTGATACAGAATGAGATGGTTTTCTTCCTTGTAAATCTTGATTTGTTTCTTTTTGATCATGCCACTGCACTTTTGAACTAAAGAGTATCCTAAATATCCCAACCCTTAAACACTGCAACCACAAACACCTATTGCATGGGAGCCCTTAGTGGAGGAGCTTGCAGGAGATGTAGTCCTATGGCCTCTGCAGTGCCTCAGCAAACACCACAACTCAACTCTAATCTTACCAGTGCGTTCCTTCAGTTCCAGGATGTCATTATTGGCACAAGCCAGCTCCCTGATCAGCTGCCCATCATCTTCACCTTTAGCGAGCCAGCGATCACACTGGAAGCGAAATGTCTTGTCTGTGGCAGAGTCCATCACATCAACATATTCCAAGTGCCAGCCTGGTGCGATTCCTAGTAAAACAACAGAATAAAACAGACTTGGATACTTTCACTTATCTTGGGCGTGGAGGTGAGATCCCTCTCCTCAGTAGCACCCTTCTGGTGCTAGAAATCATAGAATCACATATTGGTTTGGGTTGTGTCGTGGTTTAAGCCCTGCCACGCCGCCCGCTCACTCCCTTCCCACCCCTTCCTTCCTCAGCTCCCAGAGGGATGGGAAGGAGATTCGGTTGAGATAAGAACAGGTCAGTAACTAAGGTATAACACAAACCGCTGCTGCTACCACCAATGATAAAAATGATAAGGGAAATAACAGGAGAAGAGAATACAACGGCTCACTACTGACTGATACCCAGCCCCACCCCTGTAGTCCTCTAGCCCTTCCGGGTAACTGCCCCCAGCTCCCTCCTGGGCATGACGTGCTGTGGTATGGAATATCTCTTTGGCTAGTTTGGGTCAGGTGTCCTGTCTCTGCTTCCTCCCGGCTTCCCCTCCTCCCAGGGCAGAGCATGAGGCTCAGAAAGTCCTTGATCAGTGTAAACATTCTAAGCAGTAGCTAAAAACATCGATATTATCAGCACTGTTCCCAGACCAAAAGTCAGAAACACAGCACTGCACCAGCTACTAAGAAGGAGAAAAATGACTACTGCTGAACCCAGGACAGGTTGGAAGTAACCTTAAAGGTCATCTAGTTCCAATCCTAATGCTACGGGCAGGGACACCTTCCACTGGACTGTTCTGTCACCAAAACTAATGTTGACTTGATCAAGACCATAAGCTGACCTCCCTTCTATACTCAGGCCATGCTTTTGAGGGAGTCACTGGCTTTTGATTGCATCTAAGGGAGTTGGAGCATGGCCTTGGATAAGCTAGGTTTAAACTCTCTGGGGAAGGGACAATCATTTGTCCTTACCCAGCACTTTGCATGAGACTGGGCTTCTGCAATAACAGAAGCAGCAGCAATAAGGAATGAGTAGGGAGAACCTGGGGCTCAGGCCTGCTGTCAGTATACCAATACTGGAGCTGTTCCAGGAAGGAGCATTACTGGGACTTAGGGACTCCAAACCCTTTCAAAAGTCTAGGGAAATCAGGGCCCTGCAGAGCTGTTTTCCTGAGCCAGAAGAATGAAATCTCCTGGAAATCAGAAGGTTTTGGGGCAAAAGTTAATGAAGCAGCTTCTGTGACAGAAGCTGCTATTGGTTCTTCCTTCTGTTTTAAGAGAAACATGAAAATTTAAATCCAAACTAAATATATGAATCCATGTTCCCTCTAACCTCCACTCCTCCACCACACATCTGTAACTATTAGACACAGCAGTGTAGGTACAGTTTGTGGTGGTCCCTTCACTTTTTGGAGTGCTAGCTGGCCACAAGCTGTAGGGTTTAGTGCCTTTTCCTGAAGGCTGTCTTACCCTCAAACCCTTTGTACTTGAATTTGAAGGTCAGAAGGTATATTGCAACTTGCTCCTTTGACCCTGTCAGCTAACACATGCAAGAAAATAACCCATCCTATCCTGACTTTGTCAAGCAACCAGTGGAAATCCAGTAGTGCTGGACTGGATATGAACATAGGACAGACTGAAGTGATGGATGCTTTAGCAGGAGACCACCAAATCACCGAACTTTGCCTTGAGGCCTTCTTAAACCATGACAAGCTCCATTTCAGTTTCCTATTTTACTTTTTCATTTTCCCCAGTGGAAAAGAAACTTGTAAATGAAGAAAAGGGCATTTGTGAACATTTTCCTGATTTCTTTGTTGAAATACGAGAAGCTCTTGTTGAGGTAGGGGAAGGACAAAAGGTTTTGACAGTTCTGCTTGCAAGTCCTGTTATTAGTTAGACAAAGAAATATGATGCGCATGATGAAAGATCTCTGCCGGCTTATTTACATCCCAAAGACATTAAACAGCTCTTGCTCTTCCAAGAACTCACTGCCATATGCCTACTTCCTTTGTTTGCAAATAATAATCTTCTGTAGCCCTGAAATAAAATGATGGCACCTTTCTAGTTTCTGTCAACATGCCAGTGGACTGGCATCCTTCCTCACTATGTGTTGGCAGGTCTTTTCCAGCCTCACAGCCATTCTTCTTTCTTACTTTGGCTTCCAGAACCTTCTTCAAGTTAGGAAATTGCCTGTTACGAAGCACAGACCTCAACCAGAGACGCTACTTGCCCCTTACATTTTGGGGGCATGAAAGTGCAGAACCATTGTGGCTGGATGGGACCTCTGGAGAACATCTAGTCCAGCTTCTATCTTAGAACAACCTTAGCTAAAGCACGTTGTTTCAGTCCAGTTTTAAACATCTCCAAGGACTGAGACCCCACAACCTCTCTGGGCAACCTGTGCCAGTGTTTGATTACAAATGACCAGGAAAAAAAAGCTTTTTTATTATGTTTAAATGGAATTTCCTGTATTTCAAATAATGATAATTGTCGCATGTCCTGTCACTGGGTGTTGGTGAGAAGAGTCTGGCTCCATCTTCTTGTTTTCTTTGCTCCCCCCATCTAATACTGGTACATATTGATAAAATCCCCCTGAACCTTCCCTTCTCCAAGCTGAACTGCGCCAGGTAGTTCAGATGCTCCAACATCCCACAACAGATGCTTCAACATCCCACAACAGATGCTCCAATTCCTTAATCACTTTTGAGGCCCTTCACTGAACTCTCTCCAGTACATTTTTGACTCCCTTGAACTGGGAGGACAGTGACATGTGCCAGTGAGAAGACCTGTACAAATACCACGGGTCCAGCATCCAGGCAGGGGAGATGAGTGCACTACCAACATGTAAAGTCCCCTCCAGGCTGCATCAGCAGGACAAAGGTCCTAAGCATGTTTTGGGGGTAGGATGGGATGAAGTACCAGTTTACTGCCTCCTGGGCAGACCTTATCAAGTTCCCCAGGGCTCCCACCATGCTCTACTTGGAGCAACTTGCTCTTTGGGGCTGTACAGAAATGTATTCAAAGCATGTTGGCAGTGTCAGCTGTTGCTCTTTTCAGCATGCTCATTTTCATTTAAGTTTAATGAACATCTCTGCAGCATATTCAGGAGGCTGCTCGGCTTCCATCAGAACTTAAGTTAAAACCGTACAGGATGAAAGAAAGAAAACATAATTCTCTAGAGAAAGAGATCAATGAATGCAGACTGGGATAGAATAAACCTCTGATCCTAGTACTGTTGCCAGCAGTGAACAGCATGACTTGGACAGGATCAGTGCTAAGTAGCAGTATCAGAAAGGAGAGTGAATGAGATGCACAAACCCTCCTCCCTCTTCTTCAGCCTGGTTGAGCATGCGCTTACCAGGAGAGCTGCATCAAAAACCTGCTCTTTTATCACAGGGAGAGGTGGGCCAGAGCTGACTTCCCAGCAGATGTTGGAGTTGAGGGAAAAGCAAGCACAAAGTGCAGCGTGTCCTGGTGTTCCCTGTGAAAGATGCATTTATCAGCTCTGGGTTATTTAAAGGGCAAGGTCTGGGCTTTGCCAGGGAATTGTCACTGAAAAGAAAAGACCAACAGGGTGTCCCTTGCAGCACAAGGGTAGCTCAAGCCAAGGAGCTTAGAAAAATTGTGTTATTGCCCCAAAGCATCCTCCTTTTTGCATTAAAGGAAAATATTTTTCTCCCCTCTCACTAGAATTGGTCTTTCCTTTTTCCTGTTTCCCTTCCTAATGGTTAGCAATTTAAATTAGGAGACCTGGGAGCTGTAGAAGTATTCCATATCACTTTTAATTTCTTAAGAAAAGTGATTCAGGTGAATGCTGTGCTGGCTATGGCCAGAGCAACACACTTTCCCACCCTTTCTGTGTCCTCTGGCACCAGGAGTGGTGTTGCATCAAGGGTTTCACTGCCACAGGATTTAACGCCATATAAAAGCTGACATGGAAATGAAATTATTCATTCAAGGCTGAAGAAACTATAGTGGTTTACCAGCCAAGGTATTGTTTTACTCTTGTTTCAGACTGGGAAAAGATAGATTTAATTTCTTTTTGCATCCATCTGGAATAAATGCAAAGTCCAGTAACGCACAGTGTAAATGTGAGGCTTTCCTTTTGCTGAGCTGGCTCTGTGTGCTGAAAGCACATCAGTGGAAGGAAAAGAAGCCATGTTTGCATAATCACTTTTCAGGTATGAAATTCTAGTTTCAGGATATTACCCTGTTTACAGCTTCTCTTCCTGTGTGGCTTTAGCAGTGTAATGGGCCCAGAGACATTACAGCATCTATGAAACAGAAGGAAAAGAAACTACATCCTATACAGGTGTAACCCAGAGGTATCAAACCCTCAGCACTAGCTGGTTTATGAAGTAGACAGCAGTGAAGGATTGAGGAAGAGGAGCCAGAAAAGTGGTAGGGATGTAGTGGGGTTAGAAGGAACTAACCTAGGTCTTGTCAACTGCTCACAGAGCCTGAAATGACCTCTGCAGCAATGGCTCATCAGCCTTTTCCCTGGATACTACTGAATAGTGGATCCTGATCACAGAATCCCAGACTGATTTGTGTTGGAAGGGACCTTAAAACTTATCTAGTTCCAACCCCCTGCCATGGGCAGGGGCACCTTCCACTAGAGCAGCTTGCTCCAAGCCCCTGTGTCCAACCTGGCCTTGAACACTGCCACGGATGGGGCAGCCACAGCTTCTCTGGGCACCCTGTGCCAGCTCCTCAGCACCCTCCCAGGGAAGATCTTCTGCCTTGTATTTAATCTGAATCTACCCTCTTGACTTACCATGAATGCCATAGCTGCTCCATCATTCAAATTTCAATGTCTGTGGAAAAGCCAGTGCAGATCTGTTTGTGTCCCACTGGCACCTCAATCAACAGCATCAGGACAAGGGCTCAGGAACAAACCAACTGTACAAAGGCTTTGGACAACATAGTGGGCTTTTCTGCAGTGACCCCAGTACAAACTAGGACCATTACATTTGTCTCCATTACTGTTTTGAGGCAGAGGGGTAGAAATAGCACATACCTGAGCAGTTTCTGCTTGATTATTCAGGTCTCAGTCTTTATAACAATGCTGCCACCACTGTGCCTTTGTAGAAGATCCCCTCTCACCGTAACAAATGTTCAATGTTCCTAACAAAAGGTACTTCAGTCCAGGTCTGTTTTGCTGGCATCAAAATCCCCAACAGCAAACCTGCCCTAATAAAACCTGTGGCTGTGCCATGTAGGCTCCTTAATGGTCCAGAGCTGAAAGTGACATTTTCAGTAGCATGAAAAACGTTTCAAATGTAATTAGAGGAAGAGAGGAGCTTTGGGGAAAACAGAATCATTTTGCTTGCTTGGCTGTGTATAATTTAGTGTCATGAAGGGTATTATCTTCCCCAAGTGTTCTTATGTAAAAGAACAGTTATTTGTCCCAGTTATTCTCCTTTCTCAAAAGGGTCCAAGCTGATATGTGGGTGATGTTGGTCAAGGACCCTCTGTGTATTTCTGAATGGGCCATCTTAATTTTTTACCAGGGGATTTTGAAAGCCTGTGGTTTTCTGATATTAGACCGACAGGCTGGATTGTAAGCTCCTTATCGTGCATTCTGAACTGATTTGATCAGCCAAGTCTGACTTCAGAACTAGTAGATGTAACACATAATGACATTACAGCTTCATTTAACTAAAACCTCAACTTGCAGCACTACAAGTTTCCTTTGCCCCTCTTCTGGGACAGCACCTCTTCCCCAGCTTATATTGACCACTGAATTATTAGCTTTTCTGATACATGCAGAAACATGGAGGGATAGGAATAAAAAAGTGAGCTTGAACCGAGGCTGGTGGGTTCACTGCTCATCAGGCTCCTGGTGCTTTGCTTTGTGTTACTGAACATTAACTATTCCTTGCAAAGTGAAAGCTGGTGGGGTCTAATCTGTGCTGTCAGAACCACATCCGGGCCTGGATACACGCATGTCCATGGAAGCTAAACCATGTCCACTCTTTGCAGCTCTGGTGTCCTCAACATAAAAAGAACATGGAACTATTGGAAGAAGTCCAGAGAAGGCCACGAGGATGATCAGGGGACTGGAGCACCTCCCATATGAAGAGAGGCTGAGAAAGTTGGGGCTGTTCCTCCTGGAGAAGAGAAGCTGCGTGGAGACGTCAGAGCAACCTTCCAGTATCTGAAGGGGGCCTATAGGAATGCTGGGCAGTGACTCTTCATTAGGGACTGTAGTGATAAGACAAGGGGTAACGGGTTAAAACTTAAACAGGGGAAGTTTAGATTGGATCTAAGGAAGAAGTTCTTTGCTGTAAGGGTGGTGAGGCACTGGAATGGGTTGTCCAAGGAAGCTGTGAATGCTCCATCCCTGGTGGTGTTCAAGGCCAGGCTGAACAAAGCCTTGAGTGACATAGTTTAGTGTGAGGTGTCCCTGATCATGGCAGGGGGGTTGGAACTAGATGATCTTAAGGTCCTTTCCAACCCTAACTATTCTATGAGTCTATGATTCTATATTCATCAACTTTCTCCTCTATTATCTGTCTACAGCAGATCTTCTTTGGTTTGGTTTTGTAAGCAGTGGGTGCCTGATCAAAGATAATAGCTGTCATTGCTAGTGCTTATGTTCCCATAGGAGTGAAAGAAATGTATTTCTTGGGACATCAGCTGCTCAGGGGGCAGTGAAGAATTGTTGCTGCCCAGCCTTTCACAGTGATCAACCAGCTCTGATCAGCCCCTTAATTGCAATATTTTTAATTCCACATCTTCTGAAACATAAAGTAACGATCACTGCAAATACAGTTCATCAGCCTTGTGTCCTTTGACATTATTTATCCCCTGCCTGGTTGCATGACCATCCATCCCTAGCCACCACACAAGACATCACCCAGAAAGTGGTGGGAGCTTTGATAGCAGCATTGGATTGCTAGAAATGGAGTGTTAATTCTGAGGTGTTAAAATCATAGCATCTAGCTGTGCATCAGTGCATCTCAAAACATTCTAAGAAGATGAATATTTTTTATCCCTATTTACATAATTGAAAATGAGGTACAGGGATGTGATTTACGCAAGATCATTCTGCAGGCCAGTGGCAGAATAAAAATAGATTCATTCTGTGTATCTCTTCTTTAGGATCGTATTGGTTCACACCACAGCATTTCTCATCAGAGCAGACAGGCAATGCAAAACCTCTCACAACCTTTGGCAAAGCAAAAGCTTAACACTTGGGACAGTTTTAGAAAATAGGTCCCCTGTCCCTCCTCCTCTGTTGTCTGTGTAAGTTACACAGTACAGGATTTGACTCAAAACCACTCATAAATTAGTCTCAGACACCACCCCACCCACCTATCTTACAGATAAACTACTCCTGTGCAAAAACACTTAACAGCTCAGAGTGAAGATATAGCAGTTTCTCAGATTATATTCTTGTGATTGAAGCATATTTTTGTGTTCTATTGAGACATACGTGATGCAAAAGCATTTAAGAAGGATGCAATTTGTCCCCAAAAGATTCAAAGGAGGCTTGTAGGAAAGAGAAGCTTTTAGAGAATTGTTGATTCTACAGCTGTACCTGGTCTTTGGGGCTCTTCTACTCTGTAGTGAAGGGTTCTGCAGTTACAGGAAATTGGGAAAAAAATGAATGACTGCACAAGGTCAACACTGCAGTCTTCAACTTCTCTCCAAGTCTGTTGTTTTATTTGCTTACAACTTTTTCTTTTGTTCCTTACTTTATGTCAAATCTGGACAGGGAGATACCGGCAGTGCCTCCTGTTTCTGCTGCAATGTCCGTAGCAATTATCTGTGATAGGAATGTTGAATGTAAGGAAAAAAACCTCCCGCTTTTGAGTGAGGAAGATGCATGGTATAGAAGGGATTTGTGAGTCAGTGCTGGGGTGTGCCCTTACAAAAGACTAAAAAGGCAGATCTTAAGGTTTCTTTTAATAATTTATGACCTACAAGTGCCCAAAAGGCTTTAAATCCTGTCTATGAATTGCACAAATACATCTCTGGAAAGACCCGGTGCTACAAGTTCAATGCCTGGACAATTTAAGATCTGATCCAAGATACCGCTCTTTAAACAGGTAGCTCCTTCAAAGAAAGAAAAGGAGTACGCTTTTAATGTTTCTGACTTGGGTCCAGATCAAGAAAGTGGAATTAGATACTTTCTCCATTTGAAGAGCCACTCAAAAGGAGTCACTGGGCAGTTATGTTATTTAAAACTCAATTAGACAACGTCACAGGAGTTGGCATAATTGGGAGAAGGGCCCTGTTGAGGCAAAGATGTTGGCCTGAATAACCTTGTTATTTACTTCTGTCTTTGCTTCTATACACGAAAAAGTCTGGTTTACCCATACTTAGACCCTCTCTGGCTTCCCTTGGCTGATGGCAACTGAGATAATCAAGAATCTGAAATTAATGACTTTAGAAAGACTGCTTATCATCTGGGCTCAAATCTACTCAGGCAGATGAGGGAGCTAAATCCAGATTTCCCATATGTCCTTGGAGATACAGCTCTGCAAGGAGAAAAAGGAAAAAAAATAAGTTTTCTAGGTAAATAACTCCATTACTGAGATACTAAGAAACTTTAAGCTATTATTCCAGAATGCTGATTTAGTCCTTAAACCAGAGAAGAAATTGAGGCCTATATTTAGAAAGCCAGCATTTCTACAGACCTACAGATACTGATCTTGCATAAATGTAGAAGCAAATTAACCAAGATATGAAAAAATACATAATGCCTATCTGAGATCAGGAGATGGGGAGTCCGGAAACCATTAAATTTGCTCAGGGAGCCTAAATATATTAGGTTGAATGTCAGTATCTAAAAGCAAATAGAGGCAAGCTAAAAAGATGTGGAGCAAAACTTGAAAGTAATTTTAATTCACAGCAATTCATTGTTACCAGACTTTCACTGGTGAGCTCTAAACAGCTAAAAAAACAGGAACAAGTTCCTTAGAGTTGCAGTTGTGAAGACTCTAAACTGCCTGCTTTTGAACGAGTGCCAAATTCCTCCCTGATCAGTTTTATCTAAGACAGAGGAATTACTGAAGTCAGAAGGGAGTTCACTCCTCCTTTAGATCTCATAGAAAGATGACATTCAGCAGTTTTTGTGGGGAAAATGGCATTTAAAACATTAAAGTGGGACCATAAAACTGACATGCTTTTCCAGAGGAGGCAAACACAGTGTTTGCTATTTAAAACCTTCCGACAGCCTTTGGCATTGTAATTACTGCTTCTTCAACTCTCAAGACCCTTCTGCGGTCAAATTTCAGTGAGAAGAGAAGCAAAAGTGAGATGTGAGATGGGAGCAAAGCCACTGCAGCCGAACTTTGTGTGAGGATGGAATGTGGAGCTGGACTTCATGTCAAAGTAGCCACATTTGACAAACCATTTAAACGTATTTTGTTCTGAAATGAGAGCAGTTTTGTTGACTTTTTGCTGGGACCAGGTGATGTCTGAATGGAAAAAGAAGACTTGTGATCCTAGTAGTAGTTCCCTGAACTAGTCCTGAACTAGTGCTAAATGCATCTAATGCGAGTCAAAACAGGATGATGCTTTCATTGAGGCTGATTACTAAGAACATTTGGAAAAGAATATTAACCATGTTCTAAGCATTCAGCATGTAGGCATTCTTCCACTACTTCAAGGGGGCCTACAAGAAATAGAGAGACAGGCTTCTGAAAGGGCCTGTAGGGATAGGACAAGGGGGAATGGCTTTAACCTGCCAGAGGGGAGACTGAGATGAGCTCTCAGGCAGAAGCTCTTCCCTGGGAGGGTGCTGA
>WYDI02024081.1:0-28510 GCA_009867235.2 Psittacus erithacus | reverse complement strand
AAGAACTTCTTCCTTATATCCAATCTAAACTTCCCCTGTTTAAGTTTGAGCCCATTACCCCTTGTCCTGTCACTGCAATGCCTAATGAAAAGTCCATCCCCAGCATCCCTATAGGCCCCCTTCAGACACTGAAAGGCTGCTCTGAGGTCTTCATACAGCTTCTCTTCTCCAGGCTGAACAGCCCCAGCTTTCTCAGCCTGTCTTCATACGGGAGGTACTCCAGTCCCCTGATCATCCTCGCGGTCTTCTCTGGACTTGTCCCAACAGTTCCATGTCCTTTTGATGTTGAGGACACCAGAACTGCACACAATGCTCCAAGTGAGGTCTCAAACATACCAGGAATCCCCAGTTTCCTCTCCCCGCTCAGCAGATTCTTCTTCTCTTTGCTGTTTTCCAAGAAATCCTTTCAGAGCTGGAGCATCACAAGTAAGTATCTGGTCATCTCTGCTTCTACATTCCTGGCTGATGCAGCTGCAGGCATTGTGTAATGTTACTGTGGGTTTCTAATTGTAAGGTTAATTGGTTTATTTGAAGAGAATACATTCAGAGTAATAAAAGAAAGAAGATGAAGACGCAGCAGCCTATAAACTCATTATACCCTCGTAGTTTTATTGATATGGATTAGGAGAAATAGCTGGAAGACAGAGTAAAAATCATATTTAGCTCAGGTAATAAAATTATATGAGCTGCCATTTTCGTAATGTTAAACAAGACCTGAGGGAAGCTTAACTTAAAAGATTACACAGGTGGATTCTTTTCCTTTGGAGAACATGAAAGATTACTGTAAACGTCTTTTAAGCAGCCCGACTTTTCAAACACAGTCACAAGAAATTAGGCAAACGCTGATATTTCACAAGATGGCCTGACTCTCACAAGAGTAAGGGGAAGGAGCCTTTATTCCTGCCTCAGAACAAGGCACAACGATGCTATTTTTGCCCATCAGAAGTCTGGGTGTAGTTGTGTTGCTCCAGCTCCTTTGTCATACTGCTGTCCTGTTCCCTGTGGCTCAGAGCCTGGCTGATGGAGCATCGCTGGCATTCCCAGCTTTGGGTACCACATGCTGATGGGCAGAATCAGGGGATAAATATGCAACAGTTTATAGGGACATTAAGATACATCGTGTGCCTGCTTATCTGGAAACAGGCACTGGGTTTTGCAAGCAGCCAGGTAATACCTGCAGGCAGAGGTCTGTCTTCTCCCAATACCAGGAGCACCTATGAGAAGAAGAAAGCAGTCCACCATGTCCTCTCAGTGCATGCTGCTGTTGCTGACTGCAATGGGTTGAATTCATTTAAGAAAGCTGGGATAAAACCTTAGAATGCATTTAAGCCTGGTTGAAATTAATAGCTTGCCCCACACAGACAAAGACTTTGCTGCTGAGTAACCCACTTGTTTTGGGCTATATTCTGTTAAAATGCTCCAGTTAAGCTCTTGTTTTAGTTATCCTAGTCCTTGATTTAGCAGAAGTTCAGTTCTATACCAAGCTTGGGAAGCTCACAGGTCTCATCTAAGAAATGAAGCTTACAATTTAAGGTGGAAGAAAGTAGCAACTTTTCTGCCCTACAAGCAGGAGGCATCTCCAAATAGTGCCCTGGGCTTGGGAATTTGTTTTGGGTTTTACCTTGATGTTCGCTGACTGAAAGCACAAAGTTCCAAAGCCTATGATGAGAGCAATAACCATTCCAAGACGTTTACAAATGACCCTCTTAACTGTTTATGAGACATTATCTGAGGTAAAGCAGAGTAGGAGAAATAAACTTGAAGTAGGAAGAGCTGGCTCGCCTCCCAGATGGAGCATGATAAAGCACCAGTGTCAGTGTTTCTTCTCAGTTTTATGGCAGCCTTTAACTGCTTGGTGTTTAGGATTTTTTATCAGAAAACGGAAAGGAGAAGGAATGGATCCAAAGCAAAGAGGTTTTCACAAACAATATTCTCCAAATGACTTTATGTGAGCAGATACTGTGTTATCTGGCTATCAAGATAACACCATTTATTTTTTTACTTGCCACAACAGCCTGCTACTCAGATTCCCACTCCTGGTATGTACGAGGAATTCCTGAGCACAGCAATAAATTTTCAAAGGGATCTGGATGACCCCACTGCTTCTTTCCTATTAGAAAATGTCCTGAACAAAGTTAATCTCAAGTCAGATTTGCCTCGTTAAATAGAGTTCTATTGCCGCTCCTAAACAGCGCGTTAGCTTGCAGTTCCCATGTTTAGCAAAGCTCCCTGAATTTTGTTCGGCTCCCACAAAAGGTTAAGGAATGGCCCTTCATAGGACTATGGGAATGGGATAAATCTGTTGCACAGAAACCTCTCCTGGAAGTTGAAATTACATAAAAACTACCTCATTTCTTCCTTTTCCTTAGCCAAAAGCATAAATCATCTTAAATCACACTGTTTCACTGCCCCTTCAAAGCATTTTCAGTGCTACTTTGAGAAAAAAGGGCAAACCTCAGTTGCTCCAGCTTGTTCAGACTTTAAAGTGCAAGATACAAACCGAAGAGTGCCCATGCTGGACCTGGAGGAAAGACAAACAGAAATGCAGGGCTCCCAACAGACATTTCTGCTTTTACCCACCTGCTTCAGGCAGCCTCTCAGCGAGGAAGTGCCTAAAATGTGCAACAAGGCTCCAAATAAAAAGTTACATTAATGAACTGCCATTGTTCAGCTCTGAAAGCATGATCTAGGCTCCTATTAGAACAGAAGACAGCAAGCTTTCATGTTTACAAAGCTGGGGGTTGGACCTTATCTGGTTTCTATTGCTTGATGATTCTGGCTTACTCCTTGGTTATGAATTAGTAAAGCATCAGGTTTACCCAACACCATTCTCCACAGAAGAGACAATCAGTCAGGTCTAGAAGAAAGAGAAATTAAGTGAATACTTCTTATTGAGCAATAGCTTTTTATCCAGAGGAACCTATCAGGAAAAATTCTCCTTGTATTGGACATATTTACATTGGATGAAAAGTTTCATTCTTCACTATTGCAGTTTTCAAAATATTATGAAAAGTGGATTGAAATGTTGTCAAATTCACAGGGTGAACAGAGTTTTGGTCGACTAAAATGCCTACATCCATTTAAATAACATTCTTCTCATGCTCCTGCCAGAACTAAGAAACGTGTCAAACAAAATTCACGAGAGAAATATGGCAAACAGGGAGCAAAAAGATTTGATGATACTTTGGATATAGAACACAGAGCTGGAGGAGGCACTGGAAATCCTCCATGTCTTCTCACACTGAAGCTGAAATGTATGCGGACAGAGCCAAAGAATTGAGGAAGCTCCATGTCCCGGCACCCACAGAGCCAATTTCTGGTTGGATCCAGCATCTCAGGCTGCTGCCAAGTCTGATATAAATTTATCATCAGTTCTCTTGAAGCTGGTTTTCCTTTTATTCCTAATGGGCTGGTTCAGTTTAGCTCCCTCAGGCCGAGCTACTGTGCACAGCAAAAAGGGAAACATTTCTCTTTGAGAATTTACTTAGGATAAAGCACTTTTGGTCTGGTACAACAAATGATGAGTTAAGAGAAGAAAACCTCCTGCCATTCCCATGTCATTAATGCTCTCAGTCGCTCTGCTGCATGAGGCAGTCCTATGGCTGATGTCATCTTACTTTCCTATGGGTAAATTGCATCCCTCAGAGCAGCAGCGCTCCTGATTTTCACTGGGACAGCTGAGCTCAAGCTGCAATCCAATGGCAACTTCTCCACTGTATCTCAGTGGTGCTGCCCAAAGTGAATTGTGTGGTTTATAGCACAAGTGCTCCTCGAAAGCGCTGGGTCAACCACAACGGCTGCCGTGGTGGCTGGACACACACAATCCATCCAGTGATGCCAGAGAGCTGCTCCAAGGCTGCACAGCCACACAGGAACACCAGGACTCTGTGTCAGTGATGGGCAGGCAGGGCTACTGCTCCAGCCAGGCACCAGATGCTGGAAATCCTGGACAAATATGTAAAATCCCCTAATTCCACCGGGATAAAATTTCCAGGCAAAAAAAGAGGATGTGTCCAAGGAAACCATGTAACAGCCTGAACTTCAAGCTTTCAGTTCCAGGGATTTCAGAAAGCCCTGAATCAAGATTTCCACTAATGCTGTTAAAAAACATACCCTTCCCAGCCAGCAGGAGCCCAAATGGAGAGCTAAGCATTACTTGAGTCCATAGCAAGCAAAACAATGCCATACCCAGGCCCTGAAGGACCAGAATGGTTTGGGGGATCAAGGAAATGAAAGTGATCCCATCTTTGTGGTGATCCGATATCCCTGCAGAGATGGGATCCTGCAGGACTTCACATCTTTCCCCCATGCACAACCTCAGCAACTCACCACACGTTTTAACTCATTCCAATTTCTCCCAGGTTGAACCAGAGCTGCCTCAAGTCACGTTCCAGCTACTCAGGTAGCTGTACTAATATTCAGGTTTACACTTGCAGCATGTTTGACCCCATTTTCCTCTTTTGCTTGCCCCTTCTAGTTGTGTTTTATTCCAGATGGGAATAAGGTTCATGGAAATGTTTATGTATGCTCCCTCTTCAAAGAGAAGTTACTAGAAATGTTCATTTATTGTACACATTTTAGCTGCCTAAGCAAGGGAATAAGTTGTTCATCCAAGATCAGCCATCCAGTAAGAGGTTAAGAACAAAATTTCTCTAAGAACTTAAATTGCAATTCTGCTGCCCACATTATGTACTGGTAGAATAAAACATAGCATCCAAGAGCAAAGCAGACAGTAAGTCCTTGTACTTAACACAATCCCCTGCTAAATAAACCCTCAGGATCTACACCACTTTTGAGTACAGCCCAATGGTTACAAATGTTATTTCAAGCATCTTAGCGCATCTCCACTGAAAAATGAGGTGCTTTGAGACCTGTGAGTTTGCTCCAAGTTGATGCCTCCATAAAATATGTCACTTGGGTACCAAAAGCACTAATGCAACCCTGATTCCAAGGTAACTCATTTGGAGCAACACCACCTTGTCCATCTCTGCTGCCTTTGACTTGCTGTTGGCTTTTGTAGGTCTTGCTTGAGGATATCTATACCACAACTCTTTGCACAGACTGGACATCTCTCCCAGTACAGCAAAGTTAAGCTCAGTAAAGAGGGAAAAAGAGCTTAAAATCTCTTTCTCAACATGGTGCAACTGTACTAGTTTTGGTCAGCATCACCCAGCACAAGCGTAGGCAAGGATTTTAGGAAATGGAAGTCCTATCTCCCATATGATGCTATGATTTGCCACTTAAAGCAAAATGAAACGAGAGCCTGTGATGCCATGTGTTGCTCACGGATTAACGTGGAGAAGAGTAACTTGTAAAACAAAAATGGGGACATAAATAGCTTGACAAGGAAATACTTGAGCTGTCTGGAACAGATTTATTTCACCTTTTTGGCAAAGATCACATTTTAATTGGGGTTATTATTCACATGAGTCTGGCACTATATAATATTATCCAAAAATACAGAGAATCTGACCAAAACATGTCACAGCACACATTATATTTGCATTTACCAGACATGGAATCCCATAAATTGTTGTCTGATAATGGTCTGCAGTTTAATGGACAAGACTTTAAACAATTTGCAGGGGATTATGGTTTTCGACATTCACAGTTATTCTCTACTCAGATGGTCTAGTGGGAAAGGGAATGAAGCCTCCGGGCCTGAAGCTGTGTTGAGCTTGAGAATAGCAACTTCAAAACCTGGCCTGACCTGACAGCCTCAGCTTTTCAAACCTCAGCTTGAAGGCAGAGCTGATCTTGATGTCAAGGAAAAGAAGGCACAAATCATCTTACAGCTTCAAAGATGTGAAATCTAGGATGTGCAATTTACTGCATGCATGATGCTAGTCAGGGACAAAGGAGATTGAGATTTTATGGCAGTTCCTCATGTTTCCTTTAAAGTTCAAAGCTCATCCAGGGAGACTGTCAGGAGGAAGCAAGGGGCAATTGCCACTTATTTATCCAAGGGACAGGGACTGAACTGGAGAAAGGATTCAGCAGAACCACTGCAGGACCAAAGAGCGGCAACAGAGACAGAAATGCTTCTCAGGGCATAAGCCCAAATACTCAGAACTCCTGAAAGATTTAGTGAGCTCTGATACAATAGCCACCATCATCACACTCCCTACCAGCACAGCAGCAGTATGGGGCACAGTGGGAAATTGATTTTAACCTAGCCTGGGTCTTGTGGACTGGGTGGCTCACCAGGGCACCAAGAGGGTGGACATATTTGAAGCAGGGACCAGCCTCACCTTGGAGAAGCACAGACCCACTTCCTTGGCAACCATGCCTATTTCCAAGAGTCATGAAACCAGGGTTTCAGGCAGGTAAGACCAGTTCTGGGGCTCAAGTTGAGCTCAGTTGTGCTGAACCTCTGCTAATAGTCATAATTAAGGGTTGCAGACCATTGCCAGGGACATGCGCAAAGAACCCAGTAAAATCCAAGTGTGTCAGCATTTGGAATCTTGCAGTCATGGAGCGTGTCAGGAAAGAATACATCTAATGGAATAAAATAGTAGAAAAGGAGGCAAAGCAGGTGTTGCTTTTACGCAGATGTCTGCACACACTGAAGGCAATAAAATACCAATGACGAGATGAGCCCGTATGTGGAGATGTGGAAACAAGGACTTTAACTACCTTAGATTATCTTTGCCTTGGTCCATTGCCTTGGAGCAGGACAGAAGATCAACAAAGCACATAGCCTTGAAGATCTTGAATGTGAGCCTGGACACCAATGTTATGCTCAGTTCTTTCCAAAATCTCCACAACGTCATTATCCTTTTGCCTTCTCTCTATGGAGAGTGCTGGAAACCACTTAAAAGGGTATGTGCTGAATGAGTGCAATCAGACCAAAGCTTTCCAAGTGAACAGCACTCTGGCAACATAATCCAGGTTGAGAGCAATGGGAATTGCTGTGCTCCATTTAGTAAGAGCAGAGGAGCGCCACATCAGTAGTACAAACAGCCCTGCATCCCACTGCCAGGAATCTCTGCAGGCTAAGGAAGGAAAAGAAAGAGAAGCTCAAAAGAAGCCGTGCACATGCTTGCACCCCACACTAAGGCAATATTTGGTTCAAGCCATTTTATTCTGTCCTTTGTGAATTAGAATGGACAATACTTTACAGGGTGATCTTTCTCCTCTTGAGGTCTTGTTCACTCGCTGTCTTGAAAACAAAGGGACCTGGTGTCTTCAGAGGGACCCAGCAAGCTCCATCACAAAACAGTGTAAGTTAGCTATTCCACTAAAGTCAGCAGGTAAAAAGCACCAGAGAGACTGCAAATAGAGGGTATTCAACCGCACTCTGCACTTCCAAACACTCAACAACTCAAACTAACCAAGATTTTTAATTTCCATCCATCTGATTTATGCAAGGGAGAAGTTTGGCTTTCTGTTCCTCAGAGTGGACCCAAAATAGAGAGCTACACTATGCAGTTTCACATCCATATGGAAGGGAGCTTCCAGTTTTGCAGAGCAGGATGGCAAGAGCAAAGCAAGTGCTAAACAAAAGCCAGCGACCTGCTTTTTTCTAACAACAATAAAGGCATCTCACTTACCTTCTGCTATTCCGATTGCACTGCACGTGTTTGAATCCTCTGATGTTAGAGCTCAGATTTGAGTCACAGCAGAGTTTTGAATTAAGCAATAGGAAATTAAAGTCCTGAGAAACTAAAAACTATACTTGTACCATCTGAAAATGAAATGAATCCAGTGAGAGATGCCTGGGACTTCTCCTGTAACACCAGCAACAGCTACCGTAGAGCATTTTGAAATGGGATACGGTGAAATCCATTTTACTGGTGGGCTCCCAAGGCAAAAAAAGCAAGTGACAGTCAGCACTCACCCTGGAGAGCAACAGGATCCAGGGGCTTTGCAGGTGTAAAACCACCACAGAAGACTGACACATCCTCCTCATCTTACCGCAGCTCCATGGAAGTTCTCTGGAGCAGAACTGACACCTGTGTAATTTCTATGTCATTAGTGACAAGAACGAGACTGCATCAGTATAAAATCAGTGATATAAGAGTTAAGTATAGTAGGTAAAGGACGTGAAATTCTTGTCTCTGCTCCACCTGCCAGCATGAAAAACAGCATGGACAAATTCAGCCTTTTAGCTACTTTTGGCTGACGGTGTGTGTTTTCAATGAGGAGTTTAGTATATATATTAAGTACATCTACCAAGTGATTAATGTAGGTGCTCCAAATAGTCATGGAGATGATGGCGCTTGGGGATTGTTTGAATACCGCTGGAGGTTTTTCACTAGGATTGTAAGTGTTCCTGGCAAACGACTTCAAAGTTCCTTAAATAATTCCATCACACTGAAACAGCACTAAGGAGAAGCGCACGTTTCTCAGCCATGCACTTGCCCGACCTCAGCCTTGCCTGGACCAGGATCTGTCCATGAGGGAGGGACCCCAGGAGCTTTCATACCCCTGATGCTTCCAGCCATCACCACTTCCTTACGTGACACTCCGCATTTTGGGCATGCATTCAGCCTGGGACACAGAGCTCCTTTCCAAATTGGCTTCAATTCCTTATTTCCTCATTGGTGTCATAACAGCGAGGCATTCCTTATGGCGCGCTATTCTTCTTCTTGTTTTTCTAGCGTCATTAATTGTCATCAGTGACAGTTCTGAAAGGCTGGTTGTTTTTTACCTCTCTGATAAGACAAACACGTTTGAATGGAAACAAGCCTTGACAAATGCTGGAGATACACACTGCGCCGAAATAATGAGGGAGCTCTTTAATACAACACCTCAATATGTATGGGCAAGTTGTTGCACCGGAGCAGTATGAGCTTGTCAGATCACAGTGAAACGGCATTTATCGAAAGAATAGGTACAAGGAAGAACAGCAGAAAGTATCCTGCTGTACAAACATGCGGCTGAGCAAAACCTGTGGAGGAAATAGGACACATGCACCACCAACCCCTTTTCTGTCCGGAGCTGCCTGATGTCAATGAAATTTGCCCACAATAAATTGAAACCTTTTCTTACGGAGAGAAAAATGCAAATTAAGTCCCAAATTTAACCAGGTCCCCATGCGTAAACCAGAGAGAATCAATAGCTGACAATAGCTGGTGATTTGCTGGACTGCAAGCTATAAACCTGAAACAAGCAAACAATGTTTGTTGAAATACACAGGCTTACAGCATATTTGGGCAGAAGGGTACAAAGTTATGCTTCCCAAACCAGTGAATCACTCACGATTAACTTGTGTGCATTCCTAATAGCATTCATTTGCTAAAACCAGGAAAAGGAAAGCATGACAGCAGTCCTTCACACCAGGCATGTGTTTGAGTGTGTGTGTATGTAACATGGGCAACCAACCTCACAAAGCACAGGGCAGCATGACTCACGCTGTCAGTGCAACTCCCCAGCTCCATAATTATAAGGAGGTGCCAGTTTCATGCTATTCAAAGCATATTTTGAAGGGTAAAACTCTTTCTGGCCTGACAGCTGACCCGCCTGCAGCACTCGCTGCGCTGTGTGGAGCTCTGTTCCTGATGCCAAGCATTTCTGCTGTGGGCTGGCTGCAGTATGGGAAGCAGCGATGCTCTGTGTCCATCTGCAAGGTCCTTCTCCCACCACCACAGGACAGAGCTCATAAAGCAGTGCCCCAGCACTGCCCTCTCCCTCCATGGTGGTGCTCTGCACAGGCAGCCCTCTGTGGATGCCATGACATGAACAGGCTTGCAGGGAGATCCTGCCTTTGCTTGAGGGGTTAGTGATGGAAAGTGGTGAAATGGGGCTCTCTGAGAGCACACCTTGCATGGGGCTCACCCCAACATTTAACGCAATGAGCTGTGTTGCCACCACCAAAATGAGAGCTGGCTGCTCTTCTAGCTGGAAGGTTGGGCACTCCATTTCATGTTGCCTTGGCAAAGGGGCTTCAAATTTATAGCCCTCTTGCCTCAAGAGGAGGTGCTGGGGATGGATTCTCCTGAAGGGAGGCTTCTCTTCAGCACACTGACCGCAGCCGTGATCCATCCCTTAGCAGTGTCTAGGTGGTGGTTTGCAGTGGTTTGGTTGGACCAGAAGACTCCAACACAGCCTGGTCGTGCTGAGTTTCTACTTCCAAGAGGAAGATCAGTGCCTTGCAGTCACCACCAGCATGATGCTGAGTGTGAGCTGGTCACTGCTGCTCTGAGTCAGGGCTTAGTGTCCCCTCCATGGGGTTCATGTAAGACACAACAGTGTCACCTCCAAACACGTTTTCTGGACAGCAGAGAGCATCATCCATAGGTGACACAATGTGTGACTGTGCCCTTGGTCCTCTACCTTCCACAGCACATCCCTTCTGTCACCAACAAGGCGCATCTGGATCCTCTTTATGTCCCGAAGAAGAAGGAAGGCAAAAATCCTAATGCCAAAACTTACAGTCTGGCATTGGCACAGCAATCCTGGAGGGAAAGGGTTTGCATGGATCCAGCTGCTTCACTCTCACAGGACAGGGCTCCCCATCACCTGCTTGCTCTTGCTCCTGTACATTGCCGCAGGTGCTGCAGGTCAGGGGAAGATGATAGCTGCAACCCAACACAGAAATAATTAACTGTGGTACACCGAGGGGAAAATACCATGATGACTGCAATGAGCATCAAGAGCCTGCAGCCTGAGGCAGCCCAGCGTGTCAGGTAAAGTGAGCAGCATCCCGCTGAGAGCTGCTACTCAGCGCTTTAATTTGTAGTGGCCGGGCAGCCCTCTCCCAGCCTGCCCTCGCCTGCTGTCACATCACTGCCCCGGGTGTAAATTTACACAGGGAGGAATTAGCAGCCAGCCTGCCCTGGGCTAGAAGGAGCCGTTTCAGGTTTCATGGCTGCTGCTGGATGATGGGAGGTGAGTGTTAGAGAAGAGGGACCCTGCACCTCAAAGCATCTTCCCTTGACCACTGAGCCCCTGGGCAATCTGCGGGAGGGCTCCCAAAAAAGAGACGCAGATGCTAAATGCAGACATCCTGGGTCTCCTCTCCAGCCACTGGTTTTGACATTCATAATCCTACAAACAACCTGTGGGGATTAACTTCTCTTCTGGGTGAGAAAGGGACTTGAGGAAACAGAAGCCTTGGCAAGATAGGATCTCTGCAACAGCTGGGCAAGTCCTGCTGCCCAGGGAAGGGGGAAAGAGGCAGTTCCCAGCTCCTTTTTCCTGGGAGAGGAGCTGAGAATGGTTCTGCCAGAAGAAAGGCAAAGCAGGCTGAAACCACAGTTTGATTGGAGCTTGGCTCCATCTTTAGAAGCCGCAGGAGACAGTAAAGGAGCATCATGAGGGATAGGAGGATGACAGCCTGGCCAAGGCATGGGGACCAGTGTGTGCCCCAAAGGAAACTTCGCAGGGACAGCACTGCCCACCCAGCTCTGCAGGGAGCAGCACAGGGAAAGCTGCATCCTGGTCAGAGCCCCTCCTGGCAGAACCATTGCTGGGAATGGACTGGGAAGGGATCTGGAGGAAAGCCATGATAAAGCAGGCAGGATGGAGAGTGTGGGCTGAGTTCTAAACAGAGGTTAAAAGAGTCAAATACATAGCACTCAGCTGGGAGACAACTAAGGGCGCATAATAACAGTCTACAAGTAGCTGAAGGCTGTAAACATCAAGGAGGGAGAGGAATTATTTACAGTTATGAAGCATAACTAAGGGTAACAGGACAAGATTAAGAAAAGAAGGGTTTAGGCTGAATATCGGGAATATTTGCCAACGATGAAACGTATTCAGCTGCTGAATGATCCTTCCAGGAGAGCCATGGGGGCACAGGAATTTAAATGGTTACAACTACCCATGACTAAACCCTGGGCTATGTGCTGCCAGGCGTAATAGCTAATGTGATTTCTGTCTCTGGCCTCCGAGGTTGTTTCCTTTCCATCTCTACAGAGGGACAATCTTATCAAGTCACACATGCTTCTAACATGATGCTCCTTTTGTCAGAGACAAAAGAGACGCAGTTGCTAGCCCTGCCAGCAGTGTCATTGCAGTTAGTGGATTAGGGATGTTCCCTGCTCGGCAGGTCACACCTCTTGCCTTTAGGGCACAGTCATTTCTCCCAGATTCCAACCAAAACAAATACAACCTGCGATTAAAACGAACTGGAAAGATGTAAAAACTGATCCAAATGAAGTGGGTAAAAATGGAATGGGAGCATTGCAAGCCCACAGCTAATATCCCTGCTCTTTTGCTGTCTTTTGCCATGAGAGGGACCTGGACTGGCCCCAATTCAGCACCAAAGTACTTCCCCAGTCAAATCTAGGAAGCTTTTGTACACCACAAAAGCTGCACCCCTCCAGAAAACAGGATTTCCCATCATTTTCACAGGAGAGTTTCCATCCAGTCTTTCTGAGGAAGAACCAGCACCCAACAAGGAAGAAGTCATCTGGAAGAGCCATCCATCAGGATCTGACAATGCATTTGCATTTGTAATTAGGGGATTGGAAATGCTCAGCAGCGGCATTAGGTGATAACAGAACTGGAACATCACCTTCACAGCTCTTGTGAGGTGCAAGCCCTCTGCAACAGCCGGGTGGCAGGGCTGGGATGGCCAGGCACAGGGGATTAGGGGAAAGAGCAACCACACACGTGTTTCCCGAGGGCAGAAGTGCTAAACCTTCACTGTTTATTTACAGTAGGCAGCAGGAGAGCAGGTCTGAGCTCCAGCCTTAGATGGAGGTCTTCGAGTGATGAGGATCAGTGAGGAGACAGTCAAGGACAAGTGGCATTTCTGAGTCTTTCAGAGTCCCAAGGCTGGAACACAGTGGGAGGAGGAGGACTATAATAAATAAACGCTCTTTAACACTGGATCCCAAGGATAATAATCCATCAAATCCTAAAGGTTTGCCCTGAGCAGCTACCCGGTTTATGTACAGCGGGTTACTTCCTTTGTACAAAACCTTTCATGCATCTTTATTTCCCATATACTGTTTCACCTCATGTTATACCTTGTAATCTTGGCTTGTAACGCAGTTTGGTTATTATATGTCACAGAAGGGCTGAAGTTTAAAGAAACCAAACCGCAGCTCAGCTCAGATGCACCAAGGCAATGGAAGGAGTGGTTGTAAAGGCCGAAGTAAACCTGGGGAATGCTTTTCCCACCTACAGGCTTTAATACCAGCCATTTCTGTTTGTGAGAGCCATGACTGAGGACCCCAGCACACCAAAGGAAAGAGCTGTGCAGGGACATGATGGTATGCAAGAGGTTTCTCATGGCCGAGTGCCAGTATGGCCATGACGTGGAAAAGACAGAGCAGCAGTTCTCCAGGTGCTGTCAATGGAAACAGTGAGGATCTTTTGAAGAAGAATACCCAACATTTCATGGTGGTTCAAAAGGGATGAAGATGTAACAGTGGGAAATTGAAGAGTTTGCTGCTTGGGATGAGCAGGATTGGAGCACGCGGTACCCAGCTGATCCCTGCATCCCTGTGCGCACACATCCCTCTGCACTGCTGCACTCTGGCACCGTAGTTTCTCCCACTATCAGATGTGAGTCACTGCCGGAGGCAGGATACCGAACCTGATGAACCAGAGGTCTTATCCAGTATGGAGGATCCAAACTTCCAGTGTTTACTTAAACATGAAGCAGAATAAACTCTGGTCCTTAAAACTAAGCATCTCAATGCACTGGCTAATCGGGAGTCATACAGTAAGATGTGCACACCTTCAATGGGGTTTTGGCAATTTTTGTGTCATCTTTCAATACACAATAATCCAGCTTCCAAGTCAATGGGGACGTGTTCTGCTCTTCTCCTTTGTCTGCACCCAAAGGTGAAGCAAGAAAAGCCCCAGCCAGGTTCATCTTCACACAAAGAACCAGCCACTAGGAGCAACACAGAGGTGAAAACACCCCAGTGAGTAGGACATGCAGGTCGATTTTCTCTGCAGGCTGGGGGAGACAGAGGAGGATTAAAACACTGGACACCCTCCCGTACAGTGCTTGATTTCATAACCAGAAGCGTAAACCTTTAGTTTTTCCCTTATAACCATGTGTGACCCCTCTTTAGAAAGACTCCACTCCAGCCACACTGCTGAAATACTGCTCAAAACCATGGGCAGTTGCTATTTAATGTTTTGTAGAGTAAAACCACAAGGTTTCACTCAGTTCTCATCTATAATTGTGGTAGATACTAAAAAATCCCTCTCCAGAGTTCCAGCACACACAGAGCCAGACCAGATCCTCCAAGTTCCCTCCGCACGCAAATCCTCCTGAATAATAAATATTACTATATAGCAAATAATAGTTGTAATCCTTAGCTCTTCCCACCCATAGATCTCACAATATTTCATCCAGCCAGATGAATGCCTTTAATTCTCCTGCTCATAAGCAAATGAGGACTTCTGTTCTGCAAGCACTTGCCTTATAGGTGTTTAATTTTAACCTTATACCTCGTTTTGGTGATTACGTTGTGGTTAGCCAAATCACTGGGAGAGCTCCAGGTTAGTTTTCTTCTGTAGATGCTCCCTTTGGGAAAGCAGAAATGCTAAAGGTGTTTTTAACATACGCACACAGATAATTCATCTGCTTTCTAAACAACAAATATTTGCACCTACACTCATTCATTTTCTTGCTTTTTCATTGCTATGAGCATCATCGGTTCAGTACAGTCATGTTTCAGCAGGAGAGAGCTCAGCCCTTTCATGCCTCTGGAGAAAATGCATTTACATCATGTTCCGCATCTGCAGTGGCCAGAAATGCCTCCCCTCTCCTGACTCTGGGACTGTTTCCAGCCTGGGATGGAACCTCCCAGGGGCCCAGCCTTGCACAAACAGAGAATAAAACTTGCCCTGTGACATGGGCAAGATGGTCTCTATAAAGGGTCCATCATCATTCCACCTGCACTGTTAAAATAGGCAACAAAAATGTCTCTTTCTTTCACCAGACTCCCTTGGTGATTTTGGAAGCAGGCAGAGGAATGATGGTGAGGACCCCTATTCTGTGTTGCTTTGTCTTTTGCTGCTGATCATGGTAAATCAGAGGTAGAGGCATCAACAAGATATCTGCTGTGGGCCAAGAAGCTTGCAGTCCAGCTTTGAAACAGTGACCTAAAACAGAGATAGATCCCAGGAGAGTAGAAGTGTGGTGTTCTGAGCATCTTTGGCAGAATGATGTACTCTGGCACATGCGGCGAACTGGGGCAGGATGGCAGGAAGAGCATCGTGAGTGCACAGGAGAGCTCTTTGAGGAAGCTCATGAGGAGCAAAGCTTTGAGAATAACAAGATACAGCAGGTCTTTACACATGCAACTACCAAATCCATTTTGAGCACCTTCAGCCCAGCGCCTAGCTGTGCTTTATATACACAAAGCTGTATAAAACAACTTTCTGTCCCATCGGTTCTGCCAGCTGCTCTCAGGCTCCCTTTGGAAGCCACCTCTTCTTTCTGCATTACTGTATTCAACACACCTCAGGGATAGGTTTGGCCATTAAATAGATCATCTAAATACAGCTTTATACGGTTGGTCTATGAGTAATGAGTGCATATTAAGAAATCAGTGCAGAGTTGGCTGCATCCTCCCATGTCCCTGGAACAGCAGAGAAAGTGTGAGTTCCCTTGGAAATGCCATCTCTAGCGCAGTGACAGCCTGTGTTCAACCCCACCTTCATCCTCTGGTGGTGGGAGGTGCTGGTGCTGAGCATGGCCAGGGCAGAAAGTGGGAGCAGGAGGAGAGCTCCCCAGCCCCTGCTCCAGGGTGACAGCCCAAGGCTAACACATGGCAGCCTCTCCCTGAACGAGTGCTCTCTCTTTCATTTAATCAATGCCTGCAATTAGGAGGTAATAACTCTGGTGGGAAAAGTGTAACAAAATATTAAGCCATCAGTTTTCATTTGCATGAGGCACCGCATACGCTGCCAGAAAGCACTGTCTGATACAGAGCTCCTGCCAAACAATGTGCATTTACCTCATTTCTACTCACAGGCCAGCGGTCACCTATAAGGATTAACACCTGGGACCTGTGCACAGAATAGAGATGAGGTTCAGATGGATCATCAGGCACTTAAATAGTTTTAGAAGAACTTTAGAAGTCATTAATCATAATAGATACAGCAATAATAATACAAGACTGAGAAAGCCCAGCAGAGCTGGAGAAGAGGCAGTCCTGGCTCTAAGAAAGTCTTGCTCCACAGCACTGTTTAACATCAGAAATGAAGAGTTGCCAGGACAAAGTCCCCTCTCCTGCCTCTCACCATGGCCCAAAGCCAATCCCTGGGGAAGAGGGAGGAATAAAGGATACTGCCTGTCTCTGCCGTCAGCCACCTTTTCATGAATGAGCACGAAGTTACCTTTATATATATATATATATGTATATATACGTGGGAGCCTGTTTAGGCTCCAACAAGCAATATATGCTTGGAGCCTGTTTAGGCCAAAGCTAAATACTTCTCAGCTGAATGTAGACGTATCTATATCTATATTCTATTTGTATACTATGTTATATCTATATCTATATTCTATGTTATATCTGTACGTATATCTATATATCTATATTATATCTGCATTCTATCTATATTACATCTATAGTAGGTCTACATTATATCAACATTACATTTATAGTGTCTTTCTTTCCCAGAGGCCAAGGCCTAAGAAGCTGGCTTAAGTAAATGCCAAGGTCCAACCCACAGCACTTTAAGAGCCACTGTGACATTGAGACAGTGTCTGAGCTAAGACACTGCTGTGCTGCCGAAGCATGGATGAATAATACAAAGCACAGCAGAGTATTTGGAGTCGGCTGTAACAATTACCTTGAGAGAATACAGGGTGTTACTCTGAAGGTGTATGTGGCATTTATCACTGTCTCCCAAATCTGTAATGCATGGAATAAACTGCAGTAGAGATCCTTGGATCACTGTCTAGACCTTAAGTAACTTTTCACTAATGCCCAAATCCCCAGGATCCCATTCTTTGGCAGTAAGTCCTCAGACAGATCTCTAGCAAGTCGTTAAATGTGTTGTGATTTAACTGGCAAGTAAACAGCTGACCACAGGCTGCAGAACCAGAAATCCCTCTAGTGCACAGATGAGAAGTACATCAATATTTCATTGATTGAGATCTACTCCAATTAATGTCTACATTGTGTAAGGAAACATCTCCAAATGTCGTTCTTGAGGAATAACAAGCAGTTTTATTGGAGTAAATGCTGCCTTTCCGGTTGTCACAAACAGGGCTATAATTCTTTTTAAAGGCCTGACAGAATTAAACTGAGCATCACCACCCGCTACAAGACTTTGTTTGTTTGTTTTTGTTTGTTGTGGATGATCCTTGGTTCGCAGCTTGTTAGCAGCATGTCACCAGGGAATAAACACAACCACACACACAAAAGGAAGCTCTTTTCCAACATCTCTTCTCAAAGCATCTTGCATGCTCTGAGTGCTGCTAATTGCCGATGTGCTCAGTTGCCGCAGCTTTTGCTGCTGTTGCATGAAACTCACCATTAACAGTTAGGGATGCAGAAATATCACATTTTCTTATTACTTAAAGATTACAAGGATGATAAATACAGTGATTTACACAGAGTGAAGGGATTTCCTTGCCACAACAAGCATTTCCTGTGTTGCCATCTAACCACCAAGGCAAACAACGCACCCTCAAACAAATCAGGTCCAGCATTATCAATCAGTGCACAGCTACAGCAACCTTTCACAAGCAGGATCAAAAAGGATCAAAATGACAATAAACTCCACTCTGGTAAAGCTTCTTCCATTTACCTAACATCTTTTTCCTGCTTTAACCTGCCTGTGCCCTGTGGGGAGGTCAGCGTAGTTGGTTCCAGGCATATAAACCTCATAGGACTTGCTGGAGTCACACCAGAAAGGCTGGAGAAAGGACTTCTCCAAGTCCTTATGCTTAATTTTCCTTCCTGTGATGTTCTTTTGACTTTTCACAGTGAGCTGAATGAACTCACATATACGTTTTCTAAGTGACAGAGCTGCTCTGCCTTTTCCTTTGTTATAGCTCATCTTCAGTGATGCCAAGCTGTGGATGAGGTGAGGAGGGACAGGAACAGCACTGAATCCCATCCAGCTTTGGACCTCCCATCCAATCCCATCCCTAAATCTGAGGGAGACACTTCTGTCAGTGGGGAATAAGAGTGAAGCAGGGAGGGGACTGAAGCGCTGGAAATATTACCCTGAATGGATGATTTTACAGGTCTGACTCACACAAACCTCCCAGCGGACTGAATGGGAGGGCTGCTGGACTTGAATATAAAGGGAAAAACTCCGTGTTGACTCCTTTCCCCTGCACGGTTTGGTCTGACTTGGGAAGAACAATATTTTCCAAATAATTTGTCAATTTGTCATTTTTCTCTCTGAGCTCTCCTTTCCATTTGGCTCTGAAACAAATGTGCATGCACAGAAAGCAGCTTATCCCTTTGCAATTTGCCTCTTCTGGGGAGTTTAGAAATGTTACAATCCAGTCACGTTCCAAGCATCCCAGTTTCTCCCAAAGAAGCAGTGTGGCCTGTAAGACATTATTCCAAGGATGCGCCAACAGGGAAGGCTGCAAATAAAGGAAAGGGCAAATATTTCCTTATTGTATTTGGAAATACAGAGAGATTTTCTTTAGATGAATGTTTGTGATGATTAAGGAAAACAATTTGCAGAGGGTTCCTCTGTTTGTGTCGGAACAATTTGTGCCACCATCATGTGGAAAGGGAGAGCACTCAGAGGCTGACCTTCCAGAAAGAGACACCCAGGTCAGGGGTTATGATCAGAGGGCTGGAGCCCCGCTTCTGTGAAGACAGGCTGAGAAAGCTGATTTGTTCAGCCTGAAGAAGGCTCCTCAAGGGGAGACCTTAGAGCAGCTCCCAGTGCCTAAAAGGACTATAAGATACCTGGAGATGGGCTTTTGACAAGAGCCTGTAGGGACAGGACAAGGGGAATGGCTTTAACCTGCCAGAGGGGAGACTGAGATGAGCTCGTAAGCAGAAGCTCTTCTCTGTGAGGGTGCTGAGGCGCTGGCACAGGGTGCCCAGAGAAGCTGTGGCTGCCCCATCCCTGGCAGTGTTCAAGGCCAGGCTGGACAGGGTTTGGAGCAAGCTGCTCTAGTGGAAGGTGTCCCTGCCTGTGGCAGGGGGTTGGAACTGGATGGGATTTAAGGTCTTCCCACACAAACCAGCCTGTGATTATATGATGATATTCCAGCACCTGTATCTGATCTTTGTGGAGGAAGGATCCTGGTATCAATGACCTATGCTGAACATGGGGGGATGCTCTTGACTTTGGCCATATTCACCTGCTCGCAGTCATGACCCAGATTATTTGAAAACCTTGCAACAATTCAATATCTTGGAGGAGTTTCCTTAGTACCCATGCAAAGACCTAAGCAAAGCCTCTCCTGGTGCACAGCAAGCTGTGGCACAATGCTGAGGACATCGAATCCCTCTGCAAGACTGGTGGGACACAGCAGATCTCCCCTGCTCCTCAGGCAGCCAGCCTGGGAAGCTCTCTCCTTCCTCAGCATGTAAACATCTGCTGGGGGAAGACTTTTCTCCTAATAACACATCATTAAACATTGATTTAAAGACAATCATCTTCCCTCTCTTCAATTTCACACCACCTTTAAAACAGCTGTGAGGCTGCAGAGGGAACTATCAGCCCAACAGGAAACGCATTGTTAGCTCCCAGCGTTAAAACAGTAGAATGCATTAATTTATGAGCTCCTACTCCCTCTCCAAACGTTTTATTATGTTAATATCACCTTGATGTGCTGGTAGGCCCCGGTGCCAAAGCCTCTTTCACACAGTATGTGCCATCCTAAATTACAGGCTGGGTGCCTTCTGGAACTGCCTTTGGAAAACTGGAGTAAACCAGCAAGCACTATGTTAATATTATCTTACAGACTAACAACCAGCTAATGCTTGACATGTGAATCCCATTTACTTCTTCTTTCTATAACAAATGGCAAGTGTGGGACTGGACTGTTCCTGATTTTATGCTATTTATCTTTCTGATCCATTCCATATTCGTTGTCCTTGGTTTTCATCTACAGTTATAGCATGTGTGCTTGTGTGTGTGACCTGCTTTACTTTGGAAAGCACAAGGCATGTCCCCATCACCGTGTTTGCTTGGTCACAATATGACTTGTGTACTTTTTATCTTGGAAGAAGACCTTCCATGGATATTGGTAGAAGTGTCGGAAACTCCAGAAGCATCTCTGGGAAATTAAACTGGACAAAGGGCCTGAGGATGGGCAGCAACGGTGTGCCTGCGCCGTATCACCCACACAAGCATCCCCCAGAGTTTAGCATTCCCGTGCCTTCACCCGAGTGCTCAGCGCAGCGCATCCTCCTCCAAGCCCAAATCCTGAACCTGGAGCGTGTTTCAGAGGTAAATCAAAAAGAACGTGGCCCTTGTCCCTGCCCCCTCGGACAAGAGCACCAACAGGGAGGAAATGGAAAGGGCAGGGGCCGTGTAACCGGCCGCACGAAACCGCCCCGGGGGCCGGCCCGGGGCCGCGCACCGGGGGCCGGTGGCGGCAGAAGGGAAGCTCGGCCGGGAGAAAAGGAGGAGGAGGAGGAGGAGGAAGTGGGGTGCCGGCCCAGGGATGCCTTCGGCGGCGGGACGGAGGTGCGGGGCTCGGGCAATCTGCGCCGCCGGTCCCCCGGTGCTGCCGGCCCTGCCCCCGGCCCTCCCCCGTCTGTGGCACCCTGGGACGGGGCTGACGTCAGGAGGAGACGGGGAAATCTCCCAAGAAAACCCTGGAGCGGCGGCCGGGGCGCGCACAGCGCCCGCCGGGCCCGGCCCCCCGCCGCCGCCGCCGACCGCACCGCCCGGTAAGTTGCCAGGGGACGGCTCCACGCGTGTATCCCGTTCCCGTTCATTCCCGCCCGTAGTCCCCCCCACCCCTCCTCTACCTCCTCCCGCGCCGGTCCCGCCCCACGCGTGTCGCCTCATGTCCCCGAAGGACGGCCCCGTGCGCCCCGTCCCGCCCCGCCACGCGCGCTCACGGCTCCCCGTCCCGCCCCGCGCTCTCCGCCGTGTCTCCCCACGCTTGTCCCGCGGGGACGTCCCGATCCTGACCCGGTCCCCGTTCCACCCGGCAGCGGCGGGGATGCGGGACTGGAAAACAAAGCCGGGATGGGACACGCCACCGGCGGTGGTGGGAAGAGGGGGGAGAGCCTTTCACCGAGACCGAGCCCCACCGGCTTGGTATCGACACTCGCGGAGGCCGGGACGACGCGATCAGCCCTCTCCGCGCTCCGCACAGTCCTTGACATCTTTATACCTTGTATAAATTCTTTCGGGGCCTCTGCGCTTCGTCAGCTCTGACAAATGCGCGGGGAAATGCAATTCCAGAGGGGTTACCTCACTTTATGCATTTTTTAATATATATATTAAATTTTCTCCGGCCTCCAGCGGTTCTGCTCGGGGCGCTCAGCGGCGCGCAACACAACGCGGCTCCCCTCCATGTCCCCTGTGCCATCCGCCGGGGCTGGCCGGTAGCAGCAACGCTGTGTTGCGGGGCGATGCGCGGGGGAACCTGTGAGGAGAGGGGGGCATGGGAGGTGCGGAGCCTCCGCCGTGCTCGGCCGGGGCTGAGCTGCCCCGGAGGGGAAGGGGCCTCTCCCGGGGGTGATTCTGGGCCATCGATGAATTCCTTCTTCAGGAAAATAATTCCCTACAGCCCCACTGCTTTATTTTCCCCCCTTATTTTCTCCCTTTTTTGTGTGTTTTATTTTAAACCCAGGCACCATCTTTGGGACCCACAGGCAGTGCGAGTGCCTCGAGGCACCGCTCCGAGCTAATGCTTCCTGCAACGGGAGAAAAATTCCCGAAGTAGGGAAAAAAAGGCTTTTTATCCCCTGCTGCTAACCCGCTTAACCAGACGGGATGGTTCCTTTCGGTGACTGTAATTTTTTAGGTTTCATTTTATAAAATGAATAGTCATCAGGCGCGTTTTCTGCTATTTCATCCCTTTTCCCCCAATTTTGCTTTGCCAACCGCACCGCAGACCTACTCAAAGACCGAGGCACGAATTGTGCATAAACCACTGTTGCGCCTGAATCGAGGAGGGAGACATCTCTTGCTTTTTATATACCAATTAAAAATATATCTACTTTCCACTTAACAAACCAAGGTCCGTGCTCTCCGCGTTATTCCTTGCGCTAGCTCCAGCCGCTGCTCTACAAAAACCTGACTTCTGAATATTTTCTGAGAGCTCCTTCACTGACAAAACCTCTCCAAAATCCTTCGTTTGCCCGAAATATGGACAAAGTCCCTGGAAATCCCGCGCTGGAGCCGAGGTTGCATTTCCCTGGGAAGCTTTTAACCGAGTCGAAGGGAGAGTATCGAGGAATATCGAGGCAGATATTTCCTCCTACTGCCGAACAAGAACCTGGAGGGCTCCGCCGGTCCTTTGCTGTCGCTTTTATTATTCATGCAGGTCTTATTGTTAAATAGTGTATTTCCAAGAGCATATATCCATTTACATCCTTCTTCTCCGGGTTAGGGAAGGGAGCGCCTCTCTCCGAGGAAATAACTGCGGATTGAGAGCTGCATTATTTCCCTCCCGTGATGAGCAGCTCGGATTTATGTTGCTTTTAAATAACAAAAGGGGAGGAGAAAACATTCTCTAGTAAAGCCGAATTCCTTCCTTAGACCGCCTTCTAAACGTGCTAATAAAACTAATTCGTTTTATTTGCCCTGAACTTTTATATCTAACCCCGCGCGCTGATTAGCACAGCCCTCTGGAAGGGAGCGTGTTCCTATCTCTCCCCGAGATGTGCCAGTTAAGATACGGCCTTTCCCACAATGAAACTGGGAAGAAAAGTGTCCCGCGCCTTTATCTCGGTGGTGTTTGCTCCGCGGGCAACGGAGCCCAGCCGGGAACTGCAGGGCAGAGAGGAGAAACCAGCCTTAGGGGGGGAGGGAATGCAAAAAAGAAGGGGGAAAGGGTAATCAAAATGGAAAGAAAAAGAGGAAGAAAAAGAAATTCAGGGAAAAGGGAAAGGGAAAAGAATAGGAAAAAAAAAACACAAAGAAAAAAGAAGAAAAAACAAAATGAAGAAGAAAAAGCAAAAGAAGGAGAAGAAGGGAAAGAAAAGGAAAAAGAAAGAAAGAAAAAAGAAAATGAAAATGAAAAAGAAAAAAGAAAAAGGAAGTAAAAGAAAAAAAAGAACTATAAGAGAGGAAAATGCAAGAATGAAGTAAAAATAAGAAAAAAGTAAAATCAGAAGAAAAATAAGATAAATAAATGAAGTTCTATAGAAGAGAAGAAGCTGGGCGCACACAAAGGTCAACTGTTTCTCTGATTTTGCATTTTAAAGCAGGAAACGCGCGGCTCTGCAGAGGTTCGCGGCTGTTTCTGAGCACATTAAAGAGTCCAGCGCGTTATTACAATATTTCAGCCTTTCAGGAAATGTCCTGTTGAAGGGAAATGTGTTTCCCCCATCCAAACGCTGGAGCAATTAGGAGGTTGCTCGCTCGAAACAAGGTGGGGGAAACCCACATGGAAACACAATATCGGGGGCTCCAAGCGCAACCTCGGATGTTTTTCTGCTGAAAAAAGGGTCTTCAGCAAATGCCAGCCGAGTGCCCGGGCGTTTGATTGTCCTGCTTCAGAGGCATCTTTTTGAGTCCACAAAAAAGGCACATCTCGGGATCTAAAGATGCACACAGTAACATGAGCAGGCTGCCTCGCAAACTCCGGTGCCCCTTCCTCCATCAATTAATAAGAAAAGCATGTTTCCTCTGCTCGGAGAGGGAATTGTGGGACTATATTGTATATTTTCCGTGCCAGGGAAACAGCCCCCGTATTCCTCAGCTGTCCACCCCCCGGCTTCCATCAGCCTGCTAACGGACAGGGATAAACCAGAGCTACTGCTCGCAGAAAATTCCTATTTTCCTAACGCAAATTTCAGTGCCCTTGGGCTGCAGGATGCGAAACGAGCCGGAAAGCAGCTCCTGCTCAGGCATTTGGGGGAAAAGGAATTATCCCAGCCGCGGGCACCCAGGAGATGGTGTTATTTTGGGGGTGAGAGTAGGGAAAGGAGAGCCAAGGGGATCCTCCCCCCGCGTCTGCTTCCAGCTGCAGAAATCCGAATAGGAAAACCGTTTCTTCAGCCGTCAGTCGCTGCATTTCAAGAAAGCCTTGGGGTATCATTTGTATCTGTCAGAAAACATTAAGCCTTCAACTTTTTCATCCCGAGTTTTTGCAAGCGCTGCCGCGGGCCGCCGGCGCCCGAGGCAGCCCCGGGGTGGGATGGGGATGGCGGGGAGGGGGGAACCTGAACGAGCCACAACCCGAGGCGCCCCAGGTGCCCCGGGATCTATTCCGGAACAAATGCCCCTGGAAATTCCCGTTTTCCCCATTGGGTGTCCGGTGTGGTGGGACGGGGCCGGGGGGCAGAGGGAACCGGGATGGGGCAGGGAACGCTGCGAGTTGGGAAGTTGCGGGAAACCCTCTGTCGAGCATCCTCGGAGGGGCCCTGCGCGCCTGCGGAAGGCGGAGGTTTGGCCGAAGAGCGGAGGGACGAAGGTTTCAGATCCAAAAGGGGCTGATTTCGTTTTGCTCTACTTAGGAAAATCGCTCTCCTGGCTGCGCAGAGGAGGACGGGCCGGCTGGGAGCCAGCGTAATTTTCCACCTTCCTCTCCTGAGCGATTTAACACGCTTTCCAGGCTGGGCTCCTTCCCTGCTCGGGTTCCCGCTGCCGGCTCTGCCCGGCCCGGGGGTACCCAGCTCCGGGGAGGTCGGGGGGTGTCTGCTCTCGTTCCCCGATCTTGGGGTTTGCCCCATTTCCCCCCGGCCAGGGGTTATGGTGGCAGCGGGGAGCGCTGAGCTTGGCCTTGCGGGGACGTACCCTCAAGTACCTTGTGTGTAAGATGGCATTTGGGGTGATGCCGTTTTCGGGCAGGACACCCCCAGGACACTGCCCCCACCCCCTCGGGGCACTGCAACAACAAACACACACACACCCACACCCACACCCGCTGCGCTCCATGCTCTGCGGGGCGCCGCGCTATACTGCGCACACACCTGCGCGCATCCCCGGCCTCTACTTCTTCCCAACCAGTGTGGGCATCTCCCATCCCAGCAGGAAAGCCGGGAGCGGGGGCTGGAGGCCCAAAACCGCTCATCCACCCGTGCGGGGGGTATTTTCATAGAGGAAAGCTTTAAAAATACCCCTGCGCCCTGTCGTGGCGCTGCAGACCCTGCGCGGGGGGAGCTGCACCCTTCGAGTCCCTCTCACCACCCCGGCGATGCCGGTTCGCCACCCGCTGGGTACTTTGGGGATGGATTTGTTATTAAAGGTGGTTTTCCTGAAGCAACTCCCAGCTGCTGGTCTATGCAAAGGGGATGGAGGTTGGCTGGAGCTTGATTTGACAGGGATTGAATTGTCTAGGTTTGGCTCTGTTGCATCGGTTGTGGTTTCATTCAGTTTGGTTTGGTTTGGTTTTTCTTGGTTGAGTTGGGTTGGTTTGAGTGGGCTTGGATTTGGTTGAGCTGGGTTTGATTTGGTTTGGTTGGGTTTGGTTAGGTTGGGTTGGGTTTGGTTGGGAGGGAGACGGTTGAGCCTCTCCCTCCTCTCTTGCCTCACTACAGCTCTATTTTTCAGAGGGTTTCCCTCTCCCCTTGGACAGAGATGCGTTTTGGAGGAGATGCCTTCATATTTGTAACAATTCCCAATGGTTTATAGACTGAATCTGAGTCTATACAACTCTAATAAATCTGAAAAGGAAAAGCTGGCAGAGACTGATCCTGATATATGGCCCAGGTGGTTTGGCGTTGGCTGCAACCACTGCAGGCTGGGAACCCCTCTCTGAAAGCAAAGATCCCCCCTCACCGGCACCCGGGGCACATGGAGTCCCTCTCTCGGTAGGACACGTCCTGTCCTCTTCTCAATGGGGTTGTCACCGGCATGGCCACCACTGATTTATTTCTAAGCACCATCCCTCTCTCTGGGTTATTTATAGCAGGAGGAAGCGGAGCGGTTTATTTGCGGACTTCCAGCGTTTTACAGATCCCCGGCGCAGCCGCAGCCGGGATGGGGGGTAGCGGTGGCTACTCGGGTGCGGAGGTTTCCCACGCAAAACCCTCCCGCGATCCCGCACATCGGCAGTGCCTCGGCCGGAGCTCCTCTGGTCCCTCTCGGCCCCGACCGTCCCTGCCGCAGGTCGCGGGTCTGCACGGGCTTCCTGGAGGGGCTGCCCCGTCCTCTGCTCCCTTCCCGCAGCTCCCTCTGGTACCCCGGGCGCTCGGGGTCGTGTGGGGGAAAGGCAGAGCCCGGGACCACCGTTCTGCGTGACTCGTCGAGCCACCGTCGGTGTGAAGAGCCGCCTGCTCCGAGCGGGGCATCAAGGCTTGCCTTGTGTGATGGCCTGGCTGAAAGGCGAGGCGTGACGTCAGGGAAGCGAGGCGTGACGTCACACGGATGGACCTGTGACGTAGCGCCTGTTGGAGCGGGTTGCCGACAGAGAGATGTCCCCGACATCCCGAAACGGAGTGGGGCTGGCGGGGAGGAATGACGAGAAAGCGCAAGTCTGCGGGGCAACTGCTCTGTTGGGTGTGTTCTGTTGTCGCGATATGTGTTGTCGTGACCAGCAGCAGGGAGGATTTGGCTCCGTGCGACAGGCGTCCTTAAATCCACCTAAAGACTCCTTAAATCCACCTAAAACATACATAAGACATGCAGAATATATATATACACACACATATACGTGTGTGTACGTATGTGTGTGTATATATAGTTATAGATGTATGTAAATACATCCTCCTGCCTGAGGCCGCCTGCCCGAGTGCCAGCGTGTGGTCAATGCCTGACACTTGAGGGGAGCTCAGGAAGGAGCCGGGAGCTGCTCCCGAGGGCTTAGTGAGGCAGGATCAGCCCGTTACTCTCTATTTAAAGCTGTAATAGAGGATGTCTGCCCCGGGATCCCTCCCCAGAGGAGCTGGAGGGTAGGCAGCGGGAGCCGGCGTTACCACAGCTACTGCCTCGGTGAAATCACGGCCGTGCTTGGGGCTGATCCTTTCCTGGGGAAAACTGAGACTGAAACGGGTTTGTAAAAAATGAATTTATGGAGCAGAACAAAAGCTGTAAATTAAAAAATAAATTTTTAAAAGGTATAAGAAAAGGAAAGGAAAAACCCGCCTCCACTGTCCCACAGAAACAGGGGCAATAAAAGGGACCGTGAAAGGGTCTCAGGCACTGTGCATGTCTGGAATCGGTCACCTTCCTCCTCCTCGGAACCAAGGCCATCCCTACCTCTCACTTTTTCCCCAGGGGGGTGTCTCCATCCTTCCAGCGCCTTCCGCATCAGCTGCGCCTCTGGAAAAGCAGAGGCCTTGCTAAATATTTGCATTTTAGACCATGTCCAGCTTTAGCAGCCCCCATCCGAGACTGCAGGTTCCTCTCGGGTGCCCGAAATACCCCTTAGCCTGCAGACTCCTGAGCGAAGTTCAGTCGGGAGCGGCGGATGGACAGATGGACGCTGATGTGTCACTTAGAAAAGGGGAAAACATTAAATAAGAGAGGGTTAGGGAGACCTGACCCTGCCCGCACCCACCTGTACATCCCCTGAACTGCATCAGAGGTGCAAGGTGAGGCTTTGGTCTCTCCTCACCCTGCGTCGCCCCTTTGGGGGTGCCCGGCTGCATCACCCCGTCCTGGTAGGAAAAACCCTGCGCGGCTGGAACTTCGCTTCCCTCCACTTTTCCATAAACCGGTTCAAAAGTTCTCTTCCACATCTTTACTTGATTTGAAAGCAAAATAGAGTGTCAGGACGGATCAGTTAAAACGAGCCGGGAAAATAAAGAGAGACGGTCTTTTCCTCGGGCGGAGTTACACCGGGGGCCTTCTACCCCTTTCCTCTCCCCCTTCTCCAGTACCTGTACCCCCGTTTCCCACCTGCCCCCCCCGGCTGAGGGTAGGTTTTCCCACCTCACCAGACACCGAGGTGCTATTACCCGGGAGGGCTCACGGCCTGCGCTAGCAGCGCAGGGACCAGCCCCACTCTGCAGCGGGACAGGGCGCACCGGCGACTGCTGCAGGAGAGCTGGGGGGCTCCGGCCCTGGACGAGGGTCCCAGGCTGTCAGAGCCCCTCCAGAGAGTCACGGCAAGTTCGGCTACGGGAGGAAAATCATTTGTTACTAATCGCGTGCTGGAAGCTGATGTGATGGGAGCGATCGCGCTGTGACCCCGGCCGCGTTTTCTAAACCCTGCAGCCAGAGAAAAAACCCGTTTCAAAAAGGGTAAACCCGGCTCAGACATAACCCCCGGGCCCGTCATCCCAACAGAAACCCCTTTCCCTGTTTCCCACAGGACTGAAAGCTGCGGCGGGATCGCTGCGCCCTGGGACGGGCCGCGTAGCCCCGCGCAGGGATGCTGAGGGGTGCGCAGGGTGCGCGTCCGCTGCAGGGCCTGGAGACAGAGGTTCCGCGGGCCGGGAGACCCAGCAGGACTGGGAGCGGGGATACCCGCGGAGGCGCAGTGCTGCGCGGGGGCGCAACCTGGCCTCTGCGGAGGAGGGCGGGCTGGCTGGGTGCTGGTGGCGGGCGGGGGGGGTCCGAGCTGGCCCCCGCGCGGAGGGCTGGGGCT
>WYDI02024080.1:16379-54642 GCA_009867235.2 Psittacus erithacus | reverse complement strand
TCCTCATGGCCCTCCTGTGGACTTGTTCCAACAGTTCCATGTCCTTTTTATGTTGAGGACACCAGAACTGTACACAGTACTTCAGGTGAGGTCTTGGCAATGACTTGGTGGTTTAGCAACTTCATTTGCCAGCTCTGTCAGGACCCGTGGATGAATTTCCTCAGGTCCCATGGACTTGTGCACATTCAGGTTCTTAAGATGGTCTCGAACCTGATCCTCTCCTACAGTGGGCCAAGGGTCTTCATTCTCACAGATTTGTAGGAGTCAAGCTCCTCTGTTAGTTCATATACCAAACCTTCCTTCACTTTTGGTGTGTCTGTGTTCACATCAACTTGGATTTTTGTTTCCAAGGCCTGGGTCTCCACAGTGCTTGTAAAGACGAAGGTGAAGAAAGTGTTGAATGCCTTTGCCATTTCAGTGTTGTTGACTAATTCCCTTCTGTGTAACAGTGGGACAGTGTTTTCCTTCTGTTTCTGCTTGTTGTTTATGTACCTGGGGAACCCTTTCAAGACATTTCTGACGAATTTCAATTAGTGCTGTGCTTTGTTTTTCTAACTGCATCTCTGCATACCCTGGCAATGCCCTTGTAGGTTCTCAGTGGGTGTTCATCCATCTTTGGTGCACTTTTCTTGGTTTTGAGCAGACTCAGATGCTCGTGGTTATGTCAAGGGGATACTTGCTCTTCCTGCTTCCCTTACCTTTGAAGGGGGTAAACTGTTTTTGTGCTTCCAAGAGAGTGTTCTTTTAAATCTCCCAGCATTAACTAGGTCCTTTATTGTGCATTGAAGCTTCCCATAGAATCCCTCCCAGCTGAGCTCTGAGCGAGCTGAAGTTTGCCTTCTAAAATCTATAACCTTTGTCTTTGTACTGGCCTTCAGCGTGCTTGGGCAGGTCCCAAACTCCTCACTGTTGTGATCACTGCACTGTGTGCAGCCAAGGCTGTCACTGACCAAGATACTACTAAGCACGTTTCCTTGGTTTGTGAGTAGCAGTGCATCCTTCCTGATTGACACATCTGACATTTGTATGAGGAAGCAGTGCTCTGTGCATTCCAGGAATTTAATGGATGACGTGAGCTGCTGTATTGTTGTTCCAACAAATGACTGGGTAGTTAAAGTCACCCATAAGAACCAGGTTTTGTTGACCTGAAGCTTGCTTAAGAAATTCAAATATTGGTTCATTTGCCTTATCATCTTGGTTTGGGAGTTGGTAGCAGATGCTTACTGTAAGGTGCCTCTTGGATCATCTGATCTTTACTGAGGGGTATTTGATAGGACTTCTACAATCCCTATAGTTGATTTCCAAATGTTCAGGGTTCTCCTTAAAAGGGCATGACTCCTCCTCTTAGTATTTCTGGACAAAATCTCTTATTAGCTGTGGGATATGAATAGTAATTGTGTGCATAGAGTCAAAAAGTGATTGATTGGACAAATCCTCAGAAATGCTGGTTGAATATAAAATTCGAAGACATCACCTTTGATTTGATAAGTCCCTGAGCCTTAATTTTCAGGTGGCCAGGAAAGTTGGAAAACAATCAATATGACTGCCATAATCTCTCACTCTGCTGCTGGAAATAGCTGTACTTCAGTACAGCTGGTTTTGAGTCATACGTTTTTTTTACTCTGTATTCCTATTTGACAGTTTTCAGTGCATATGCTAGCTGTGTTACTTATAAAGGGCTGTTTCCGTGTGTGAAATGTGAAGACCTCTCAGATACGTTTTTATTTTTCTGATTCTTCATAAATCATCTTAAAAGATGCTAAGTACTGGTTATTATACTTAGGCTTTTGCAGCCCAAGAAGACTTGGAAAAGACCAAAGAAGAACTGAAATCTGTGATGTCTGCTCCTCCTCCACCTCCTCCTCCACCAGTTATTCCTCCAACAGAGAATGAACATGATGAACATGATGAGAACAATGCTGAAGCCAGTGCAGAACTGTCTTCTGATGGTGTCATGAATCACAGGAGTGAAGAAGAACGGGTAACAGAAACACAGAAAAATGAACGTGTTAAGAAACAGCTCCAGGTAATGAAGATTCATAGTTGTATCAACATAATTCAGGCTTTGCCTTTTCATTTTTATTTGTCAAAATCTCACTGAAATGACAGTGTGCCAAGGAAACAGCCTTTCTATATATTACTAGATTTATTACTTAGTTTACCAACCAATATCACTCCTACTGTTCTGGAAGTGAAACAGGACACGACTTAAGTTTATGGCTTAAAAATATTAGGATCTTGTCACATTGGCCAGTGATGTTTCTAATAATTACATAATGTCCAGAACACTGAATGCTAAAACATAATGCTTTCCTTTCTCAGTACTGAAATTCATTAAGTGCTATAAACAGATGCTTGCTTAATAGTATTTGCATTTGTTTGCAGTTATTCACAGATGTTTTAAATGCAGAAACTGAATTATGCCTATTTTGGATTAATCTTATTTCCCTGAAATGGAGCATTTTATCCTAGACTAGTCTTATCCCTCAAAGGATAATAATCTATGTTACTGGTATCCCTTTGCTTTGGTATGAAATGTCTATTTGGGAAGAGAATAAATGGAAAACTACTTTTTTTTCTCACAGCAATATCCTAGTAGCATGTGTATGTAACATCCTTTCTGCTTGGCCAATCTCTGAACAGGTTGATAAACAAGAGCTGTCTTTAGTCAAGCAGAAATTGAAAAATAAGGTAATTCTGCTTTAACCTGCTGGTCCCTTTCTATTTGGATATTATGGTATGAGGCCCACTTTTTCTAGTGTAAGGAAAGAACCTACGCTTTCTTCTTTTTTTCTGCAGTCTTTCTGATAGGCAGTGTGAATTACCAAACAGCACAAACATTTCACAGGTTGGCATTCAAGAGATCCTTATTCAAGTTGCAGAATAGTTCTTACCAGAAATTCCAGAAACATTGGAACATTAGCCAAAGCACTTAAATGCAAATATTTTATTCAACAGGCTCTAAGTTCTGAGTTGGCGCAAGCCAGAGATGAAACCAAGAAAACACAAAATGATGTCCTTCATGCTGAGAATGTTAAAGCAGGCCGTGATAAGTACAAGACTCTTCGACAAATCCGACAAGGCAATACAAAGCAGCGTATTGATGAGTTTGAAGCAATGTGAGAGTTGTTATTTTGCATATGTGTTCCTCGTAAAGCTGAACCACCAACAGAGAAAAAAGCAGGCTTTTGCAGATTTGATGGATTGCACCCCACTTTGCCAAAGCACTTAATACCAGTTTGACTAGAGTGGCTAGAAGACAAATTTAGGGGAAACTATTCAACAATAAGGCAGTCTGTCATCCCTAGGTTTTTGGCGGGGAGGGTGTAGAGGATGATAGCAGGGTTTTGGGTTTTTTTTCCCTGTTATGTTTTCAGTTTCATTGTTTCATATTTTTTCCTTTGGAAACTGATGTGAAGTATGTAATGACTGACAAGTGTATATATTGCTTAAACATTAAGAAATAGAAACAAGAATGGAACTGGACCTAAACTGGATAGGTACTATCCAGGCAACTTTCCATATGAAGTTTGAAGTTACATTTTTCAATGTAGCTACACCACTGAGAGTTTGATATTGCTGACTTTCAGGGAGGTTTTTTGTATGTCCTCTTTTTGTTTTTGTTTTTTCCCACTCCCGAGTGAAATTCTTTGGTGTTTCATGTCCTGTCATCATTGATGGTTTTCTTTGCCTACCTGTTCACAAAGGTCTGGATGGCAGGTGGTAGTTCCAGAAAATATTTTTAAATGGAACACTACCTGTGGGCAGCACAGGGCTGCTGATAGGCTTGAGTAAATATTGCTTTTCCTGGGAGATTTTTAGATGTGCAGGATGTTCTAATGCAGCAAAAGGAAAGAAAACAAAAACAAAGCTTCATGTGCAATTTGCTTGTAATTATTTTATTTGCAGTAGGGAGACCTGGACCTTTCTGGCAAGGGAGCATATGAAAACATCAGTCCCAGGGAGGGGACAGTATCCTACCTCACTACTATGTACATGATGACTGGTCCTTCAAACACCATGAAAAAAATTGTTTAAATTGACTATGACTGCACAGTGATGCCATAGAACACTGAGAGCCCTTACTCCTAGGATTTTGTTTTACTTTAAAATGCATTCATAGTGCTAAATACTGTCAAACTGCCTTTTGTTGAGTTTCAGTGTGAAAGCATCTTGCATGTTTCACAGCTGTGACGTGTCACTGGTATACTTATCTCCTGGGAGGGGTGTAGAATGTGTGTGTCAGTTCTGGTTTGGGTTTCCAAATACAAAATGAAAGTTCCTAGAATTTGAGTAAAAGTGGTTGTAGCTTCATTTTTCAGTGAAGCTAGTATTGTAATTGTCATATCTGACGCCAAGTCATAGTTATTAAGTCCTTTCCCTCTTGAAAAGGAGACCTTTTTTGAGAAATTTGCTTGGAAATTGAACTTCAGAAGTAACTTTACAGCTAATGTGGACTGCAGTTATTCCTTTTGTTACAGTACCCTAGTAAATATCTACAGCCGAAGAACCCTGCTTTCTCTGAGGATGGTTCAGCTCTTTTCTGTTTGGTATTATGCACTCATAAATTTACACTTATCTATTAAAATTTGCCATTTTATTAAACATTTTTTTTCCATGCACAATAGGTTTAAATTTCTATGAACAGTCCAACTAAAGTGGTTTTTTTAATTTTGCGGAGTTAAATGTTGGCTATGTGGGGTGACATCATGAAAATAAAATAAAGAGACATTAATATATTTTTGGTTTGTGGGGCTAAACATACCTGGTTGACCTTGAAGACTGATGTGCAGATGGTGTGCACATGCTACAAATGCTGCTTGGTGGAAGCTGGTGTTTCTACTTGCAGTGCATTGCAAGAACAGTTTTTGTTTCACAGGCTTCATACACTGAAGCTTAAGCAGATTTCCGGAGTATTGGAACAGTCTGCCATAGCAGGTGGAGTACTGTGCTTCCAGTGAGTTTTCATTTTTCCCTGGAAATTGTGCACTAATGCTGATACATCAGTTTCAGTGTTGGTAAAAAAATACCAGTAAAGTTTGTTGTTCATAAAATCTACAATATCTAGAGTAGGGCTGAATGGATTAGATCCATCTATAAAGCTGTGTGGATTTTTATTTTTTTTCTAAACAACCAGGAACAACCATTTGTAATACAGATTTTCACAATGAACAAAGTGATAATAGCTGCTGTGACCAGCAGTTGGGAACACTTACTGGTGCGGAAACACTAAGAATACATTTAATGATACTTGGTGAAGTAATTTTCCACATGTTTTTTCCTTTAGCATCATGTTTTTGTGTTGTACAATTAAGCTAAAATTACTTCTACTATTTTGGATAACATTCATTGGTTAACAATAAAGAGATACCGTTAATTTCTCTGAGGTCCATTGTTGTTATTTAATGCCCTTTATTTCTGATAGCTTTACTAAATGCACTGAAACAGCCTCTTTCCAGAGCAGTTTACAAATCTTGAATATCTTTTGTTTCACACTCTGGTCAAAATGAAATTTAAAATAAGTAAATTTCAAATTGTATCCCCAGAGAATGGTACTCTGCTTAAGAAATTGCTGTGTACAGTTGGGAGGAAGCGCTGGTGATTGTCAATTCAAAACAGGATGTGAATCATCAGAGCAAACTGGGTCTCTTGCGAACAGAGGGTAATTTTGCTATCCAAGAGCTCTGTGGGTAACATAAGAAGTTTCAGTCACTGCCTGCATATTGTTTAGCCCCAGGTTATGTGAAATTTAGTTTTATAGATCAATTTCTTAAGCATTGAGAAACCTCAATAAGTGGGGTTTTTTTGATACTGCAAGTTATAGTGGGCAGTGCTGTCAAATAAATGTATAGCCATATGTCTCAGATAATGGCAATTTTATGGGCTTTTTCACCTGTTTAATACACTTGGAGAAGGCAGGAGCAGTCCCATATAAATAGGTATACAAATTAATCTGCTAAGCAGCTCTCACATAAGTGGGACCTCCTCTCACGTGACATTCCATTCTACCTTGTATTTGTTTAGCCTTGCACTCAGTACCAAGCACATGATCCTTTTTGTTACCCTATATGGCAGAGTTGCTATGATGAATTAAAACACATACTCAATGCTTTTAACCATGCATGTTTCTAGCTTTCTACCTCCCTCTTCTTGAAGCCCCTCCTGCTGAGGCATTAGATTTGAGGTTTCTCACTTGTTAAGAGTGCTCTGCTTAGGTATGTAACTTCAGATTATGCTTGAAAGGGGAGGTAAGTGCTTTGAAAGATTATTTTATTCAGTTTTTCTAAATATGTTCTTCAGGTGGAGAGAAAAGTATACGAATAGTGCCACTATTTACAGGCCAAGACTAATACAGTCACCCAGAATGCCTTGATGTAAGGAAACATATTCTGTCTCCTTGAAGTAGCCCCTTCTGCACATCAAAACCTGCATTTATTGTTAGTTTTACTATTGGAGTATGTCTGTTCTATACGTCTGCCTTTTTAAACCCAGTTTGGAAAGCATTATTATGCTTTTGCCTGTGTCGTGGGACATATTCTCCAGGGCTGTTAAGTTACTTGCTTCAGCACTTCTGAGGAAAAGGAGATTTATTTTAAAGAAACATTTTAAAAATCTGAGGAGAAAGTACCGCAAGTTTGGTTTGTTTGGTTTTGGTTTGGTTTAGTTGGGGTTTTTTGGGGGTTCTGGGTTGGTTGGTTGATTTTTTGGGGGGGAGGCATTGTTGGTTTTGTTTATTTGTTTTTTCCCAAAGATTAAAATTATTAGTTCAAACTTTTTGCTTTTTCATATAATCACAGACTGGTTTGTGTTGGAAAAGGACCTTAAGATCATCAAGTTCCAGCTCCCCTGCCATGGGCAGGGACACCACCCACTAGACCAGGGATTGCTCGATGTCCAACCTGGCCTTGAGCACTGCCAGACATGGGGCATTCACAACTTCCTTGGGCAGCCTGTTCCAGTGCCTCACCGCTGTCATAGATACTCTATATAACTTAACATATCTTAGCTGGGTAATATGATTTTCAGGAAAATGTAAGTGTCAATTGATCAGCATGCAAACTGTGGAAAGGTCTTTGACCCCTCTCAGAGCGTATTCTGTTGTTTGTGCTTAGAGATGGAGTGTGCCTGCAGCCAGGCTGAGATGCCATATTGGCTAGTCAGCTGTGGTGGCTAGGAGGAGTTTCTGGCCAGGTAGCATGTCCCTCTGCTTTGCTCCGGATCCTGCCAGTGCAGCACCTTTACTTCCCAGCCAGCTACTCTGCAAGTATGTGAGTTTTACACAACTGATCCTTTTCCCAGCTTGGGGCCCCAGTAAGCAGCAAAGGGCAGCTCAGGGCTGGAAGGGGTGGCATAAAAGTGGAGAGTAATAGTAGAGGGTTGTAAGGAGAAACATGAATGTGGTGAGCTAGAATCCTTAACTGTGGTCCATTCTTTCACTTGAGTTGAGGACTCGTATTCAGTGTGCTAGAGCAGCATCCATAAATTCACTATGTGTGACCCATAATTTGTTCAGCAAATTCAGCAGCCAATTTGTTGGATGGACTTGCACTTTGCACTTCACTGAGCTGAGTGAGCCCAGATCTACAGGCTTAGGGCAGTTACCTGGCTTTGTTTTGATTGATGAAGTGCTACCACTTGTGTTCACTTTACTATCTACAGACTCGGAGCTGATAAACTGTTGCTTTGGACTGGAGTTAAACTTTGAGTTGGTTTGCTTTTTCTCCCTTCCATGCAAAAAGATTGCTGACATATCGAATGTCAGCATTTCATTTAATGAAATTTAATTTAATTTCATTTCATATTTCATTTAATGTGAATGAAGTGGAATCACCAAAGCCCAGAAAGCCTCCCCCCAAAACTGCAATCCTAAACCATCATTTTGTCACAAGAAGAGTCCACAATATTTGCAGCAGTGCCTGCAATATTCTAAATATTCAGGAAGACAGTGATTGTGCCACATAGCTCATAGTTAAGGGAAAGGCAAAGTTAGCAAAGGGCAATGGAGCATTTTGAATTGCTGGGATTCCATTAGATGTTTATGTTGGCTTTCATAAATAACATGTCAGAGTGTTTCTATTCACAGCAGTAGGCTTTAGGCAGCAGAAGAAATGAGGGGAGATGGCACATCAAAGGAGGCGTCCTCGTTGGTGCAAATATTCCTAATGCATGTGTGCGTAAGAGTTAATGTTTCCTGGATAAGTGGATCAGGTGAAAAGAGATCAAGCTCAGAGGTAGGACAATTACATTGCTTTATTTATTTGGTTTTTGTTTGCTTTTAAACTACCTTATTTACAGGAGAGGAGTTACTGTTACCTGAATATTTAGCTGTGAAGGCTTTTAGAAAGCCTGCTGCCCCGCGCTGAAAGGTCTTGGAGTTCTTAAGATCATGCGTACTCAGACTGGCCTCTGTATTATTACTTTGCTAAATCTCACCAGCAGACGTTCTCTGCAGTCTGATAATTTTGCCTTAGATGGTTTCTGCATTGACAAGAGTGATGTACTTGCAGGGTTCCAGCTGCCCCACTGCTTGTTCCAGCAATGCAAAGCCCATATGTATCCATGTGAAACAGTAATCGGATGACAGGCTCCGTGACCACATACGCTGAGCTCTGCGGGATCTCGTATCAAGTCTACAGCTCCCTGTGGCCCTAGCTTTCACGGTTCTTATTCACCCTTGATGTCCTCATTGAACTTGATACAGTATTTAACTTTGTGATCTATAACTTCAATTATATTCTACTAAACTGAGCTTCCAGTAAACGGTTGACTATAGTGTCAAATGTTTTCTTAAAATGCATTATACTGCTGAGTTGAGCTAGTCACACTTTCCTTTTATTTAAGCAGCACATCTGATTAATTAATAATCTCTACGAATATGGTAATTGCAGTTGTATTGCCAGAAACAGGTTCATTTACATCAAGGCTGAGACTGAAAACTTTTCTGTCAAGCACACTTCGATCTTCAACAAAGTAAGTTGCGAATGTGAAAGTGACATCTGGAATACACAAATCCTGTCGCTGCTGCCTTTATTGCTGGGAACAGATTCATTTATGTTTGAGCAGATCTAGCATTTAGGGATTTGGGACAGCAAGCTTGATCACGCATCAGAAAAATTTCTGAAAATAATAAGAAATCTTTGTATCATTAATCAGCGCTTCTGCTGTGTTTCCTGTCCTTGATAGCTTTTCTTCAGTTAAATTCTCATTTTGAAGTTCTCGACCTCTTGTGAACAGTGCTTTGGAGATACATCTTGCTGCTCAGTGCCAGCTGCTGTACTTCTGTACCATTTGAAAACACAGCTCTTCCTCCTTCTTGTTCATTTGGGATATTACAGTGTTGTGTTCAACAAAGCCAGCTAACTCCATCTTTAAATTTAGAACTAATACTACTACTTGGAATAATCTGTGGATTAATTTTGGCTACATTTTCTCTTATAAAGCTTGCATAGTATATGGCACCTTACAGAAGAAACAACTGTATTGGCTAGTTAACAAGTGCTAATAGTATTTTGGAGAATGGAAAACATCAGAAAAAAAGGGATATTAATGCATGCAGAAAACCAGGAAAGATCTGAATCTCAGTGTTTACACGCTTGAGGTTCAGCTTTGAGCCTAGACCTAGTCATGCGTACAGGGAACACATGGAGAGAAATTCTGTGCTTTCATTGTGCAGCTTCTCTGTCCCTCTGAACAAGGCAAGAGAAGTCACTGGAATAGGGTGGTTATGCCCACTCAAACAGCAGAGCAGCTGGGCACAATTGCTTGGTGCTTTGGCTTTGCTTTTCTGCGCAACACCTGCCCTGGATGACAGAATAATAAAATGAAAAAAAAAAACCCACCACATTAAATAGTTGACTTTTTCCTGTGGGCTCTTCCTTAGAAGAGCTATGGTTATATTCCTGCCTGGCTTTGAACCTTGTCTGCAGGTCACTCCTGGTAAAGCTGAACTCCTTTATAGCATAAGCATGGATATCTTTGCGAAGTTGGGATACCCAGCAGCTCTTCAGCCCATCCTGAGTTTAAGCAGCAGTGGTCAGTGAGGGGAGAAAGATCTCATAGCTGCTTCCATTCCTTTTAATGTGGAGCCAGGAAATAAATTCTGGAGAACCTCCTTTCTAGTGGTGGCTTCTGTATGCTTTAGGTGGCCCTTTTCTTTCGTGTTTCTCTCGATCTTTGAACTGGTTCTTGCTTCTCGCCTTTCTTTACTGCTATTGGGGTGGTTTGTTTTAGGGGTTTTGATTGGGTTTTTGTTTGGTTTGTTGTTTTGGGGTTTTTTTGTCTTTGCTAGTGTCATGCCATTTATTTCATCTGTAGAATAGATTTCAGCTTAGATCGTTGGAAGCTTTTATGTAATCTAACTTTGTTTCAGTATGAGAATGCAAATTAAGACAGGGGAGGAAGATGTTCCGTAATTATTAGTTTAAAAACATTTAGTTTAAGCTTTAAGACTTAGTGAAAGAAATAGGTTGCATTAGCTGACAATTTATACTGCAGGATGAAAACAAGAGGCAGGCAGCTTTCTATGGCAAGGTAGACTTGTTCTCAAACTAAATTTATGGCAGCAAAGTACTTTGGTAAAATCCATCACGCTTTTTATTTACTTATTCATTGACATTTGCTGGATTCTTTTGAGAGCACTGGAGAAGAGAATAACCTGTATTTCTTTCTTCAGTCATATTTCCTATAATTACTTCTACTGTGGCTTATTCTTTCAATTGAAGATTAAAAATGCCTTTTTCCTCCCTAGTGACTTGTAAAACTGTGTTTTACCTATGACACTGCAGCTAGCTTTGCAGTCTGTTCATTAATGGATTGAACTATTTTCTGAGGGAATGGTAGTATAATTTGTTTTGCCTTTAACTAAGCTTGTAATTTATACATATATGGATACATATAAAATGTACATACAGCACGGTTAAAATGGAGATTTCTAATACAGTATGTGGCATCATGTCTTGTAATGGCTGTATTAAAGTGAAATACAGGAGTTGCTACTGATTTTTGTGTAAACTTTGATGTCGAATCATTTTAGAAATCAATCTTTTTAAAGCTAGCTGTGTTTAAAAACCATATTTTTACAATCTTAGAGCCTGCATTGTGGCCATGGTTCAGCCCTCGATGACAGAATTGGATTTATTTACCTGGTTTCATCCTCCTGCAAAAGCCAGTTGTTTCTGGGTTTCTCCTTCTCCCAGGAAGTTATTTCACAGGTTTCAGTGGTACCTGCAGTTTCACTCCCTGCCAGAAGCCTGTTTCTCATCCCCATCCCTGCCCAGGAATTGCTGTCAGACTTTTAAAACACCAGAGTCATCTTAGTACTTTTAAAGCTTAACCACACATCTTATTTGCTTATGCTCAAGCCCTGGAATTTCCCACTGACTTTCTGTGCCAGAAAATTATTTGTGTGGGAAACAAGCTGTGGTATAAAATCTGACGTGACTTTGCTACGTGTTACATGCTGTAGCTGAACTCATAAACATAAGAAAGTGTTATTCAGGGCTTTTTACACTTGTTGAATGACAAGGAATATCTGGTAATTAAGTTTTATTCCTGGGTCCTTTTGAATAAAATTCTGATTTATTAACACTTATAGCTGAAGTGTTTTTCTAAATCAAAATGAGAAGTTCACACTATGGGAAAGCTGAATTTAAAATACTGATCATTCTCTGCCTATTCATAATACAATATATTTGAGGAGGTCATTCTCTAAAAGGAAAGCACTTTTCAAGCCACTTCAACAATGAATTTTCATAAAAATCGACATGGAAAATGCCCATTTTTGAAATGTATTTTGTCTCACTGGGAAGGTTTCCAGCAGAGAATTTCAAACTTTAGAAGAGAAATAAATCTGAGAGAAATTCTTCCTGCTGTCCTCACCTGTTCTCCTAAAGGCTCATGCAAGGCAAAATACTAAATAAACTAAACAGCAGAGCCTATATAGCAAAGGGCACATGTGATGCACTAAAAGGAAGAGGTGTCTGAAATCTTATTGGCTGTGATTGAATGTTCTACAAATATGTCCTCTATTTGGTGTATTTATGCACAAGGCACCTTACTTCAGCCACCTTTGGGGGCAGTTTTAACACACACGTGTAGCACTCAGATGTGTTTTATGTTGTCTGCATTAGCAAAGTAATCCTTTAAAACCAGTTTCTGGGTGGATTTTAGGGTAGGTTCTTTATAATGCTAAAATTTTCCATCAAAACTGTACTAGTATGTGCAAGAATTTGATTCTGGCATAGAAGATTAAAGAGTTGAACCTGTTCTTCAAGCTGAAGGTCAGTGAAAATGGGTTCTGAGTGTCCATGAGGGTCTTGGCCACAAGAACCATGTGTTCCTGAAATCATTCTTTTTGTGATGCTTCCTCATTCTGCCAACACCTTAAAACCAAAACTGAGTCAGAAATTAAGTTCAGAATAGCTACAGGAGGGAAGTATGGCTCTTGCAATGTTGCTGCATATTTCTGTTCTTTGTTTTTGTTTAGTATATTTTTGCTAAATCTGCTTGATCTCTCTGTCTTTTTGTGCAGGTTACAAAAGTACAATCTCTTGCAGCCCTTAGGATAGGAACAAGGTACAGAGCAGCAGAAGACCTGGGGTCTGCCAAGGCCTGCTATTGCACTTCTGTGAATTTGGACAGTTTGAAGCACTTTAAATAGGTGCTGCCTGGTCCGTGAAGAGTTTTTTGGAAGGACCAGGAAGTGCTGTTACAACATTTCATTAATGTTTGGTTCTCTCATGGTCTCTCTAAATCTTTCCTTTGTTGTCTTTTCCCAGGGGAAAATGAGCTTTTTGAAGTATTCAAGCTGTTGTTCTTCCCAGAAAAACAGGAAATAATACTAATATGTTAATCTTTACCATGTAATGGGACTCGCTAGAGTGAATGATGCGATCCTACAAAGTGCTTAGGGGACCTTGTAGGCTTTGCCCACAAATGATCCTGTGGGACTCTATATCCAGCCTGGGTAAAGTGAAATAAGAGGAGATGCTGAACAAGTTTTATTGGTTTTCTACACAGTAGGCTACATGTAGTAGCCTTGATGATACATGAATAGTGTCAGGTAATTTTCTAATGTAAAACTCCCAGTTTACTATGTCTGTACATACATTTCCAGTGTGAGCACCCCTTGCTACTTGCCTTTTTGTGCGCTACGAGGATGTGCATACTGTGTATATGTAACCATGTTGAATTGTGCACCCTGCACAGAGGCCTGAATAAATGGGTTTTAACGCTAATCCTGTGAATCACTATTTATTTGATGACCACTGTTATTTATTGCAAGTGAGTGGGGGTTTTTTTTTCAGGTCTCTGAGAATTTTGATCCATTTTGTGGCACCAGTCCAGGTTAATGTCTTGTGCTGTGATCAGGTGAACCATGGGAGGCTTTATTTGCTCTTGAGAGAAAAGATGGGAACTGGTAGATAAGAAAGCTGGTAATCGAGTAGATGGACACCTGTGTTATTCTCAAATTCAGCTAGCATCCCCTAGGAACATACCAAACCTTGGAAACACTCATGTTCCTTGTGGTGCCTTCTTGCACGATAGCTTCCTGCATTGCATCTGTTGGAGGGGTCCAGAAAAGGGCCACAAAATCGACCAGAAGGATGGAGCACCTCCTATGAGGATAGGGTGAGAGAGTTGGGATTGTTCAGCCTTAAGAAGAGAAGGCTCCAGGGAGGCCTTATTGCAGCCTTAAAAGGGGCCTAAAAGAAAGATGGGGAGAGACTTTTTAGCCGGGCCTGTTGTGATAAGACAAGGGGTAATGGTTTAAACTAAAAGAGAGCAGATTCAGGCTGGACATGAGGAAAAGGTTCTTTACAATGAGGGTGGTAAACCAGATTGCCCAGGTTGCCCAGAGAGGTGGTGGATGAACCAACCCTGGAGACACTCAAGGCCAGGCTGGATGTGGTTTTGGGCAGCCTGATCTAGCTGATGGTGGCTATGCTCATTGCAGGGGGCTGGACTAGATGACCTTCGAAGGTCTCTTCCAACCCAAACTGTTCTATGGTTGGGAACTGCGTGGATAAATCCACCGGACGATGTGGGTCTGACACAGTGGCTGCTGAAGCATCGCAGCGTGTACCTGGAGTCAGCAGCTGGTACCTGCCCAAGCAGGAGCTGCGCTGGTGCTCTGCAGGCCTCCTGTGAGCCTGGGACAGCCTTGGTGCTGGTGCTATGCCTGTGTAGGCAGCCCCAATGAGGGGTGGCTGATGTCGGAGGGCTGTGGGCAGTGGGGTCTCCATCCTGCAGGGTTTGGAGCCATGTCCCCCCTGCCCATGACCACGGGTGGGCAGGGCTGGCTGTGGGTCACCACCAGCCTCCTGCTAGAGCCTCCCCTGCCTCCAGAGCATCACCAGTTGAAACAAGACCCTGGCTCAGCCCTGGGAGGGCAAGGTTTGGGTTCAGGTTGCAGAGAGGAACGTAGGATCCAGAGCTGTGGGATTTTGAGGGGTGCTTTGCACATCTAGGCCAGCGCCAGGGCCTTGGGACTGGCTTGCTCAGCACTTGAGTGAGTCTTGAAATGGTTTCTGCAGCCTCCCTTGTGTGACCCATGCAGTGGGTTAGAGATGTTCCTGGTGCGCACCAGGCACAGCACCCTCTGAGAATTTTCTCTCTGGCCAGATTTTAAAGTGTTTCTGCAACTACTGCCACTTGAAGCAGCCTTTGCCAAGGCTGTGTTTGCTTCAGGTACCAACAGCAAAAGGTAATAATGCAAATATATCTTCAGTCCAACTGCAAAACGTTCCCAAGGATTTTATTACTCTTGTGCTGCCTTTGCTGATGTCTGTCTCTGCTGCTTTTTGGCTGCTGTGGTCAGTGTTCGAAGTTCTCTGGTGGATGCCCTGCAGAGGGGGAACTGGGTGAGATACGCTGTGATGTACCTTAGCAGCCAGAACTGGAAACAGGCCCATGAAGAAAGTGTCTTTGATGTAACGAAAGCTTTGGGCTCTTTCTCACTGCTGGTCGTAGCTTTGTTCAAAATGCAGCTGCTCTTGGTCCAGCCATCACAGATCCATCTGGCTGAAAATCACCACAGTCTTCCATGTGGGGTGATGGTTCTGCCTGTGGGAAGACCACAGGAGGTTCCTCACTCAGCTCAGGGAAGGGAGTGTCAGGACTTTCCCCTGCTGAGGATGATGCTGTTAAACAGCAGATTGGTGTTTACCCGCAGGTAAGGGTCTGTCTAAAGTCTTGTAGCAGAGCTGTATGATGAAAAATGCTGTCCTGCAGGGAAGGAAAGAGTGAATTCCGTCATGCTGCGAATCACTGGCATGAAAGAGCGGTGCCTGCTCTGTAAAGCAGAAAGCAACTTGATCATCACTCGAAGCGGTGTTTTCCTTCCTTGTGTCCCTCACCTCCATGCTGTCTCCACACTGGCTCGCGGCTCTCCTGGTGCATGCTCAAGCCCATCATGAGCCTTTGCATTTGTGGCTGCAGCAGGGCCTGGGTCTGAAATCAACCAGTCTGCAGCTGGCCAGGGCTGGGAGGGCAGTGTCCGGGGTGCAGACACCACAGGCTCGGGGCTGCCTTGCTGCTCCAGCGGCGAAGGGCAGTATCAAAAACTTACATACTTTTTGGGGTTGTTTTCCCAGATTCTGCGACTGAAGTTCTGCTGCCGCCCTGCTCTCCATACTTGATGTGCATGTGATGTTCAGTTAATGAATAGGAGCCCACACTACATCCCAGCCCTGCAGCAGAGCTTGTGGGCCCTCAGCGGGAAGAGAAGGTGGCATCCCACTAAATGGGTTTTAAATGTCAAGAGGAAAGGGTTGGGTAAACAAGCTCATGTTCATTAGAAGTCTGATGCAGGTTCAGAGCAGGGTGGCAGCCACATTTCCTGGCAGCACGTGGCGCAGGAATGCTTTTCATCTTCACCATGCTGACATTTTCCTTTCTCTGAAATGATTCTATGGACACTGCTTTCAGCCATGAGCCACTGTGCTGCGTCCTGTGCACACGGGGTTCCAGCAGTAATGGAATCACTTTGTCACAGAAGGAGCCACTTTTCTTGTATGAAATACACCAATAAACAGCACAGCATCATCCCTCTGCCGTTCTGGAGCATCTGCCTCTCCTCAGCTGTAGTTACTGTGAGGAGGCCAGGGCAGAGCCTCGGCTTGTGAACACTGGAGCTAGGTTAGTGCTGAGGGGCACCGTGGTTGGTGGTTGCAGTCAGCTGCAAGTGCAGGACTCGTGCCAGAGTCACTGGCTGCTGCTGGAGCAGCAAGACGTGCTGCCATGGTGTGCAACGGGGCTGCGGTGCAGGATCAGGTAGGGAAACAAGGGCCTGTAGTGACAGGACAAGGGGGAATGGCTTGAAACTGACAGAGGGGAGATTTAGATTAGATGTGAGGAAGATGTGAGGGTGGTGAGGCTCAGGCACAGGTTGCCCAGAGGAGTTGTGGCTGCCACATCCATGGCAGGGGGTTGGAACTGGATGAGCTTTAAGGTCCTTCCCAACCCAAAGTGTTCTGTGATTCTATGAAACACACTGCCAGAGACAAGGATTTTACTGCGCAATTCAGGCTTGTTTTGTTTTGGGTTTTGCTGTTGGTGGTTTGTTTGATTTGGGTTTTTGGGTTTGGTTTTTTTTTGTTGGTCGGTTTGGTTTGGTTTTTTTCCCCTCCCTGGGAAAAAAAGCGCATTTCTTATCCTGAAATTGGCAAAATATAAATTGAATCCAGGTTTATGCATGCCTGGAAGCCTTGTACACGTGGATGAAAAGCAGATTCCTCCCCCTTGCCTCCCAAGCGCCCCTGGCATGGCCCCAATGCAGATTTCCCCTTCTGAGGCCACTTTCCAAGGTGTGGAGTGTCGGGTCACCCAAACCACCGCCACAGCTCCGGTTCCAGGGCACAGCTGGGATCGCTGTAAGCTGAGCCCGGCTGACGCAAGGAACCTGCTGGTGAGCACCCAGCACCAGCGCCTTATTCCCCACGTTCCTCCAGCTTGTGCTTCACCCAGCTCATGTAAATTAATAGTGGCATTTTATTCCCACCATCCCTACCTGCTGCTCTTGGCCAGTGCAACTGCGAGGGTTAAAGAAAGGAAGCAGCACTGTGTCAGCAGTGTATCTCCTGCCTGCAGTGCACATCTGAAATGGATTAAATGTGTTTTTCTCCTCTCTTGGCCCAATCAATGCCTTTAAAAGAACAGCAACTTGCAGGAAAAGCAACCTCTTTTCTACTTAACTTGTCTGGGTGGAGGCTGCAGGTCAGGTCCCTTATGGACATGCATGTGTGGTCTTCAGTGTCTTCAGACAGCTCTGCTCAGCCTGGTAAACACAGCAGAAGTCATTCACACTTCTGAGACCATAGGTGAGACCATGCTTCACTTATGCTTTGGGGGATGGAGCCTCTGCCCTCCAAAATTGCATTTTGCTGCCAGTGGAATAATGTGATCCTATTTTTAAAAGTGCAAAGTGTGCAGAAGACACTATTTAATATCCTCATCTACTGCAAATAGAAGATTTCTGAATCAATGATGTGGAGACACAAAGCCAGCCCTTTACAAACAGGCTTTAACCAGCTGGCGAATGAAACTGGCAGCACTGTGCTGTCAGCAGCCAAGGAAACCTCACCTCAGCATCTATCTTTCCCTGCTGGAGATGTAAGCACGCATCCTGAGCCCTCCCTCTGTTTATGCAGATGCTCTTTGCTCAAGCTCCCAGCAGTGATTCACTAAGTAGCTGCAACAAAGCAAACAGCACTTCAGAACACGAGGTACGTCCATACTGCGAGCGTGAGGGCTCAGAAGAGCTGAAGGCCACAGGAGCACCTGGGCCAGCAATAGCCCAGCCCGGCTCAGCAATAGCCCAGCCTGGCTCCTGACAGCAGCGCAGCAGAGGTGCCCGTTTGTTGGAGCGCAAGCAGCTTCACACCAGAGCCTGCAAAGGAGCCACCGCCTACAGCCAAGCAGCATGTAAGCGGTGGTGCAGGCAGCGCTGGCGCTTCTGGGATGGGACCACCTCGCCCTGTGAGCCAGGGCTTCCCATCCCATACACTGCGTACAGCTTCCCATCACCCCTCCGCTGCGCTGCTGATGTGATCAGTCATGGGTAGTGCACACCATGACGAGCTCCGAGAGCAGCATCCCCATGGGCTGTCATATTCCCACCTTGCTGCTGGGGAGGGACCGTCACACCTTGCCCCAGTGCCTGTGTTTGCCCTGAAAGGCAGCACAGTCATAAGGATACACTCAGGCTGGGCACAGCAAAGCAGCACGTCAGAGCTATGCAAAGCACTTACATTAGGCAAATTACCAGGGCAACACTATGGGGTTTGGGGTTGCCCATTCTGCCTGCGGTTTTATCACCCGATTTCAGTCTACACTGCACAGCTGGCAGGCTGCTCCTGCGCCTGCATGTAGGGCTGAAGAGAGGAGAAGGGGTCCCAGCATGGCTGGTGTGGCCCTACCCAGGTAATGTAGTTTGGCAAAAATACAATTCAACAGCTCTGTGTAGTTTGAATAGTCATTTCATCACAGATGAGACAGCTTCTGCCGTATCTTTGCATTCACTGGATAACTATTCTATTCTGTTCTAAATTCTATTCACCCCACAAAATTCGGAGCTAGGCTACACAATGGAAGAAGAATAAACGTGTAGCAGTACTTGAAAGCAGACAGGTCCACCCTTGCCCCATCCCTGGCAGTGTTCAAGGCCAGGTTGGACAGGGCCTTGAGCAACCTGGTCGAGTGGAAGGTGTCCCTGCCCATGGCAGGGTGTTGGAACTGGGTGAGCTTTAAAGATACCTTCCAACCAAAAACATTCGATGATTCCACTGGCGAAACATCTAAATCCAAATTCTGCTACTTAGTGACAGATACGGCTACCTAACCCCAGGGCTTCTGTTTTCTCAGTCAGCAACATGAAGGGAAAGAGACTATTAAATATGATTTACTATATTAAAAATGAACTGATAATCTATCATAACTTCTATAGTAATTTCTATGTTTGAAATTGTTTAAATTTACTCAAAGTGAGCAGTTCTATTGTGCAGGCAGGAACACAAAGCTGTCTGTAATTCACTAACTGCTCTCAAGATCTATTTATTTTTCTCTATGAAACGAAACGAGCCCATCAGTGAGGAAAACGAACCTTTATTTTTTTTCCTCTAAAACCAGACTCCATGTACATGGCTTTTAGTCTGGTTTAGAAGGTGGTTTTAAGATGCGAATAGTCACATCGCAGAAAAAATACAGAACAACCAGTGCAGGAACGAAGAGCCAGTTTGACAACTGCTTTATCAAGCTAGTCCAAACATTGTTTTTAACTGATGTTTTTGCTGGAGCGGACTTCAGGACAGTATCAAAATCTTACCTATTCAACACAAGTCCAGAGAAAATGAGGGGAAAGGGAACTACAAAACACTATTATTGCTGCTGTAGCTGCATTTCTGTTTCCCTGCAGGATGTACGATGCTGGTAAAACAGTTTCTGACTATCAGATTTATTAAGAATGTCATTCAGATAAATAAAAAGCAACCAACCAGCCAACCTAATGTGGTAAGCTAGACTTCACCTGAGACCACAAGAAAAAAGGTTCTACAAAAAACCAAGAGGTTTTGTTTTGCAACGTGAAGAGTAGATTTTCCACCACTGAAACACTGAGGATGGATGCCCTTAAACGTCTACATAGTTTTGGTTCATAAGTGTTCCAAGGACCACAGAGTGTGATCCTGGCTGAACAACCTGTCAGCATCAGTGAGATTTCACCTTCTTCTGGGAGCAGGCAATTCCCCAGATGGGCTCCAGATGTGCTCCTCAAGCCCCAGCCCTCCCACACTTAACACACAGGCCAGCTTTACTCAGGGCTTCCCTTGCACCACTGAACTGGCTGATGTGAGTGTGCAGGATGGGTAAGTGTGCAGGAGCCTGGGCCCTGCAGTGGCTATTAAGTCTAAGAGAGGGGATGAGAACTATTGCAGTCATTTAGGTTAAAGTGTAGACAGAGTAATAAAACACTTCAAGCACAAGTCGTGATAACCCTTTATGACCTGAAAATGGAAGCTGGGAAATTATTTAAAGCATACTTGTACCTCTGAGCAGCATACAGTATTTTATAGTGCCTGTATAAAGATCTACCACATAGCTCACGTGTACCCGTGTATTACCTTGTGAAGCACTGTAAGAAAAACCCAGCATAAAGGAGGACGGTTCACACACAAACAGATGTGTCCCGTGTGATTAGGTGACAAGATCACCAGTTTCTGATGAAACCTTAAGATATATGAAATGCATTCTAGAATATCTCAAGATGAAGTCTGAACATCTTATGTGTTACCTAGCAAAAGGTTAGCTGGAACAATCATTTAACAGAGATGATTTTACGGTTAGTTACATGGTTTGTCTCAACAGGGTGCACATGCATACTTAATTTGAACAATATTCTTAAACTGTGCTTCTCTGAAATTCACAAAGTAAATAAAATGCACAATTTGACATTTATAAAACCTCAGCCCTTAAAAAAAACCCGAAACAAGTCAAGAGAGTTTTAAGTTTAAATCTATTGTTTTTATTCCTCAGCAGTCTTAGTTCCTATGATTAAAAAAAAGGCAAAAAAAATCCCAACCAAAACCAGCACTTCACCACAGCCTCGTAAGGCAAGGAATAAATTAGCAAGAGTCACTGTAAATCAAAATAAATAACTTCTCCATTATTTTTATTTAAACAAATGGACTCTTTAATTGCACAGTATTTTAAATTCTCAGTAGCAGTGAAAAGTCATTTGGGCATCTTTCTAAATGCTCCAGAGAGTATGAAAGCATTGTGTCTCCTGTTTCAAGCTTTACACATCAAAAATACCTTGGTCAGATCATCAGCCAATAGAGCTGACAGATGTTTTGGTAGTCTCTTCCTGCAGCAGGATGCTGCGGTATGTCTCACCCGAGGCGCTCACCCTGCCAAGGCAGACATGCCCAGCCCTCTGCTCTGAGTGAGGTATTCTGGTTTACACCCAAAGCTGTGACGGGGTTGGAAAAGCATTCACCGTTAGCTATGATGGTCACAGCAGAAGATCACCAACAGGTCGGTAACAGTCCATGCACTCCAAGGCTGACGAAGTCCCTCTCAAGGGCTTCACCCGACTGGCACCCCTTCTTTTTGGGGTGCCACACGAACACATCAGGCTTGTGGTTCTCTCCAGAGCTCTTCTTCAGTGGAGGACCACCAAGCTACAATTCAGACATACCATAGAAAACAGGACACCTGAAAAGATATGATCTTACCTCTGACTATTAGCAGTAGTCTTAAACCCACTTGCCAAGTATATGTGAGTGTGTGTATCTATATGCACACACATATTTGTTTGTTTAAAAACAAAGACAAGTGATTAATACTGTCACAGCCTGGCACATTGAGCTCCAAGTTACGTATTCATGGGACACATTTAAAAACTCTTAAATACTGGCAACACATTGTTGTATGCAAAACAATTGTGGGCAGATGCCTAATGTAAATGTGCATTCAAAATACTGTGAATCTATATGCCATTGCTGATGTACCTATAATAGCTCAGGACTGCATCTAAAAATACAGTTTCTGCTAAGTATCAAAACAACTCTCAAGTACTGAAGGCAAGGGAAAGTGCTGCCCTCTTTAAGAAGGTGAGACAGGCCTAATACTGAGGTACTTAATTCTCTGCTGCAATTCTAGCACTCAGCTGCGGCAAAGGCAGTACCACTGCGCTACCTGTACTGTTAAAGTAACACGGGATGTCACAGCTCAATTTGCATCAACACAATTACATTGACAAATGTAGTATTCAGCCAGTATCTTTGTGTTCATATTTATTACTGGTGTCCTCTCTAAAGGTTGTTAAATATATCAACCGATTTCTTCATTGTGGAGGAATTCACATGCAGCTCCTCATTCTCACCATTATCACAGCAAAACCAAAGGAAATACCAGTATTTTGTCCACAGTAAATTTGCTTTACCTAACAAAACAGAGTCTAAGGGGAACTAGCACATAATTGCACAACGTTAAACCCACCAAATTACTCCTGTTCTTATACTTTTAAAGCATTTTCAGCGCTTGAGTACAAAACACAGAACCTATGACAAGAATTCTCTAGCAATCAACACACCTTCAGGGATTTGATACTGCATTTAATGTACACAATCTATACTGACAACCCGGGTCTGGGTGCTGCAGCACACAGTCCCACATGTCTCCTTGCACCATTTTAACAACGTGGCTAAGCCTGTGCATCCAGTACTCTAGATGTACTGCTACATGTACATGGTAGGAAGCATTCTGATGGTCGCGTGGTAGGGAAAAAGACAAAACGCCTCTGTTTGTTACACACACAATGTTTCTGTTCATGCTTAAAGGAATTCAACTTTCAGCAGAAGTAAATTCCTACATAAAAAATAAATGTAGAAACCCATTAAAACCACAAATATAATAACTGGATTATTAAAACAGCTGCATCTACACTATGGTGTAGTACATAAGTGTAATTCAATTTAAAACAATCTTAGTGTACAACTAAGATGAGACCCATTTCCCAGTCCAAACCTCAGCATCAGCGCTGCATCGATCTCCACATTAAAACATGCTCTACCGGGGGCGACCAACCAAATCCAGGGAAAAACTGTTGCCAGAGGTGGCGAGGTCCTCTCCCTAACCAGACAATGCAGGACAGATGGCACAGAGCCCCTCCAGTATCACCGCAGGGATGGGCAGCAGCAGATCCCGCAGCGCATAAGCAGCGGAAGCTGCAAGAGCACTACATCCTGAATTGGTTTGCTGAACATGGTTCAGATTATTGGATATGTCTATAAGCACAATGCTCTTTAGAAGCATTTACTGTATACCCAAACCCTACTTGCTGCAACACATGGTGTCGCACAAGTAGTGAAAATGTCTTCGTATTCAAAGGTGCTTGGACATAATTTTTTAGGCAGCATTTTACCTTTATTTTAGTGAGTTCCCACTACAAAGATTTTAGAAGGAAGAAGATGCCAATAGTTTCTTTTTTTCTTTTTGATATGTGAAATTGAGACAGACACCTAAATAAATATCTACTGTTACTTTCCTATGTCTATCCTATGTCTGAAATCTCTATTTTTTAAATAAGGGATAAAATGTTGCCCAAAAGACTAGTTATAGTTATACATTTGTGTTTCTACTAAATCTACAAATCAAAATAGTTCTCAGTTAAAAAGATACAATTTGTATCAACAGTAAAAGGTACTTTCTGGTTCTTCAGGGCTTTACTTTAAATTCCAGCAAGTGTACCAAAATTATCAGCAGTAATAGTGTAAACTAGTGATTTGGTTTTTTAACACTGAACATTGTTACAATGGATGGAAACCTAAAACTCTCGGCAACTGACTACGTCACATAAGTACATCTGACATCAATTGCAAAATCTATTTCTATTGCATATCTCTAAAAAGGCTTACGAGGTGCTAGTAAAAACCATGACTTAAAACCAGAAATATCCCTTACTAATACTAAAACAGACTCAGTTTGTCTGTTTCTAAAACTACACTATTTGTGGCAAGAATCAGGCCTGCATGATCCAACAGGCCCGAAAACTAACTTCAGGAACACGTACAGTATCTTCTCTCCCCACAACCCTCTCCTCCCCACCGAAACAGAACGGAAAATAAACAGTTTAAGTTATTATTCTGAGCTACAATATCATACCATAGTGCAGTTAATAAATGTTGCATATCCTCAACACACAAAACCTTTTCAGGCCAGCCTTGATAAATAGCAAGAAAAATCAAACAGTATTTTAAATACAAAACTTGCATTGAGATAATTAAATCCATTTAAAAACAGGTAAATATTTTATGAAAAGCACATTTTATCCAGTACACTTGTGCAGCAATACAAAGAAAAAAAACACATAAAACTACTAAAGGGGACCTCACGATTTCAGGGCCCCTTTTCCTGACCAGAAATACACAGAGCTTGGTGACAACACACAGGAACGGAAACAGAGGGGGGGGTTGGTTTGGTGGGGGGGGGGGGGGGGCTCTGAGCATTTGCAGCTTCTGGCAGGTTCAAGGGGGCTGCAAATTCCCAGCACCTTTGAAAATCAGACAATAAGGCTTTTACCTTACCCATAAATAGTAAACAAAAAAAACACCAACCATTTTTTTTCCTCCTCTGATTGCATCTGATCTTACTAACCAACTGCGTCAACAAAACATGTAACTACTTAAACAAAACAAAGCAAGCAATGAAAAGTGCCATACTATAAATTACCAATATATTGTTACCCATTTCACTGTTAACTGGTAACTCAATTATTTGTTTAAAAAACCAAAGTCAGTGCTGTAGCAAATCTTTGTTTCCTATAAATAGATGATTATAGCACAAAAAAGCTCACAAAACCAACCAACCAAACAAACATAGATACTTACGGTATTGTAAAAAGTTCAAAAACTTGGCTTGAAAATTGCCTGCCAGAAGTAGCAAAATCCTTTCTGCAGGTTGTTTTAATACCACACAGACCAAGGACAAACATCCAGCAAGTTAAAAACGAAAACAAAAATCCCAACAACATGTAACAAGGATAGAAAGTGCTGCATATAAACCCCTGATGCACCAAAGATTATAACCAGAGACCACAGATTATTTTTTTTTTATATATATATATATATATTAATTTAAGCTGGAACATTTTCCAGACGTGAAAATAGCCATTAAAAAAATTTCAAACTAGAACATGAAAACGTATCTGGTACTTCCGATGCATGGGGCTATACATACAGACTCCATGATATAGTATTTCACATAAACGGATTACTATATAACCTCCTTGCTGAGAAGGAGATCCCAAATGCTATTGTAGCAAACCTCCCTCAGCATTAGAGCTGAGCTGAAAACTACCAGACACCACAAAGATGCGTCATCTCTCAATAACCTAGCTGAGATTTTTCCATTAAGATGGCTGCAGCAAGCTGCTGAGCGTCCGTCACATGAGGGTTCTTCTTCATAACGATCCTCACAAGATCAGGGGGGAAGATGTTGCAGAGGTTAATGTAAACCTTCTCCCGTGTGTCTTGGTGCCTTGGAGGGTCTTGAGGGATTCCACAGTAAGGTACACGCCAGGTCTGGTCCTGCTGTTCAGGTAAGCTTTGGAAGGCAAACTGCTCATAACACGGCTGTGTGGGGTTACTTGACAAGGAGTAGGTCTGGCGGTAGCCATATGCGTCCATCCCGTAACTCTGCCTATCCCAACTTCCAAGCCCATCTTGGCCAGAATAAGGCTTTCTGTGTCTTAATGGAGAATTATCATATAAACGCGAGTCTGAAATGCTGTCTATTCTTGTGGACACGAGGGCTCTCCCCAGATGCATGGTCTTTGTATGTGATGAACTCTGAGATGCAGAGTAGTCATTGGGACAACTAGAACGAGCACCAACTGTTGGATGCTGCAGATGCACAGCCACGTATGGAATTGGAGGTTTGTGGTGATGCTTTGGTTCTTCATGACTATAGTTTTGCACTCGTGCAAGAGGCTCATGGTAGCTCTGCAGGAAAGGCTGAGTGTTAAGGCGGCCATGGGGGTGCATATGTTGGCACTTCAAGTTCTCCTCTAGCTGTGGGTCAGGAGAACTCATGTAAGAGCGATCGCTGTAGCCTACATAGGAATCACTACTGCCACAGCTAATGCTCCCTTCGCTGCTGCAGTCAGAAGCTACAGAGCTAATCCTATAATCTGTGTCCAAGGAGAAGCGCCTTTCAGGACTACGTGGACCAGACATACTTAGATTTGAATATGCGCTCAGCATAGAGTAATAACCTACATCCACAGGAGACTCACATTTTGGATACTGGTCATAAGGCATTGGTGTTCCGTGATTTTTGGTTGCCATCATCACTGTGGAATACTGTACCTGTGGTCTTTGATCCTGAGGTGGGAAGTGAATTCCGGATGGAAGGCTGTTAGTTAAAGGTGCAGTACTTTGGGGTTTTGCAGCAGAGGAACTTGGTATGCTAACTAAAGAAGGTACAGACCTGGTTTCCAATTTGTTTTTGGTGGAAAGCTTTTCCTCCAAGTCTTGATAGACTTGAGTCCTTATACTAGGATCTGATTGCCTCTTTGGAGTAGCACGTTTCAGCTCAGAAGTGCCATCATTTTTAGTACTACAGGGAACACTATTGCTTTTTACCAGCCCTCCCTCACTCGTAGTTTTGGCAGCTGTGCTTCTAGACATGGCACGAAGTTCATCAGCTACAGATCGCTGAGGCTGATTTCCTCTTTCTGGATGATAGTATTTGCATTTGTGTCCATAGGTACATTTCTTCCCTATTCATACAAACATAAACAGATAAAAAAACATAATCAACCAAAATCTGTTAATCATCAAACAGAAGAAATGTTCCTAATTTACAGTTTTACTGATGACTGAAAGATCTTGCAAATGGCTTTGTGCAACACAGGGTGAGACCTAAGATCTTCTCTTTGTATTGTGGGAAAAAGAGGCAATGGCAGTGTGCTGCAGCTAGTGCTCTGGGAATGCAGGTCAACACAACCAGCCACATTTTGAGCTGAACATGACACTGTCAGCGTGTCTGTACAAACCTGCTATATTGGGCTAAGGAGATACACAGGCAGAAAACTTAACAGGAAAGTTCCAAGAGTCATAAGACCAGCAGGTCTCAGCTCAGTCAAAATGGTGGTGTGCCTGCAGGGATGCTCAGAGCTAAACTTCAGACAGATCAGTCAATTTTCTGGAAGAAAATTACATGTCTTATGATCAAATCACATTACAAAAGCGCTTTCTTGAGCATGCAGAATTTAGGTGCTGTTTTGGATTTATTCATACGAATGACTAATAAAGTTGCTCCATTAGTTCATCTAGTAGACAGAAATGTTCTCTAACTAGCGCATGAAAAAAAATCGCCTCACTTCCCACCATAAGCTCAGCATTTCAACCATTTTGACCAGGCTAAGACAACAATGTAAAAACCCCTGTCGAAAAGCTGTTATTTTTGGAAGTGTTAACATAAAGCAGGACCTTGTTCCCAGCCCTGGCAGTGCATAAAACTGACAAAAGTTAAATCAAATTACCGTATGGACATGGTTGCTTCTTATGTTCTGGCACAATAGGCTTCTTCCTAAGAAAATTGTCCAGACTTGGCCCATGGCGGCCAAGAGGATCATCAGGAGGCATAAATCTATAAAGCAAAACAAAAATAAGTATTATGGAAGCAAACAAGCCTCTTCATATTCCTCACGCAATGATCAAGAACCTCATGGCTATGTCCTACACAATAACCTGCCACGCTGACATTAAGTCTGACTTAAGTCTGGGTATTTTGAGAGGTGTTTTGAAATGCCACCTTTCTGCTGCAGGTACTATCTGAGAGGTGAATTACAGAACCAGACACTCCTAGTCTGCTTCAGACACCTTTAGTCTAGCTCAGCTGACTGCTCTGAGGAAAAAAAACAGGGCTGCACACAACCCATTCCTAAATCAAAGCAAGGGCACCAATATAGGTTTGAAACCTCACAACTAACTCTGCAAAACTGCTGACTGTTCAGCACTCTTGCTCCAGCACATAAGCACTCAAATCCAAGTGTCTGCTCGAGAGAGTGCAGTGGTTAACTGCAGTTGATCTGTATGCCAGAGTAGGAAGACACCACAGATGGTTCGAAGCAGACAGTTGAAGTAAAGACCTCCTGAGGCTCATTCCAACATGAGGTTTTCTATAATTCTAGGATTTAGGAGTCTAACCACAAGCACTCAGAAATGCTGGCTCAGTGTATCAAAAGAACTGGAATATTATACCATAGCATGCATTAAATATACATCGGTATACATTGAAAGAGGAAAAAATAGCATAAAAAAATGTATTGTTATAAAAAAGCCAAATCAAAAAACAAAGTTTGAATACTTTTCATCAGAAGATCCAATCTATGATCCACTATTTCTCCTGTTTTGCTACATGTACCTAATGATTTGGGTATAACACAGGAAATTCATACAAGTCTTTGAACTGTCCTTTCCTCAGCTATTGCAGTGGCACATATAAAGACAGAATGACTTACTTGTCATTAACAAATGAATACATCAGCAAGCGTTCATCTATGAACTTCTTCCATTCAGGCTTTTCATTAGCTAGATCCCTGTAGTTATCATTGGAAACAATGATGCCATCTGACTCAAAGGCCAACTTCACTATAAATCGGTCATCATAGCATACCACCCTTCTCCCTTGCACTCGGCGGGATGGTGTGAACACAAGAATCTTCTCCTTTTCTAATTTACGCAAGATTTCTTGATCTACAAGAAATAAGAATTGAAAGTTGAAAAGAAAAACAGATTGGTTTAATCACCACAGATACCAGATTCGAGGAAGAAAATCCAAGCACTTAGGACTAAATATGATCTTAAAGGTCTCTTCCAACTTAGTCGATTCTATGATTCTATGTCCTAAGTGGTTATATTTCAGCAGATGATATCTGATATGTGAAGTTACAGTCTGCAGTCAACTGGCAATACTTTCAAAAAAACCCTGCAAAGAAATTAAAACCTCCTGTTCCACACCATTTCTTTAAGACTAACACAGGGGACCTTGTTCATGCTGCTGTGGCTCAAAAGAAACACTATTTATCAGAATGCCTCTGAAAAACTTCTCCCACTGAAGGGGTGTTTTTAAACACTAAGGAATGCTTGAGCAAATAGGAGGGCTACACCCAAGTACAGACAAGGATTTCTCGTTACTGAGCTCCTTGGTAAAGACAGACCTCTTCCTTCTCTTTGTGGTACCCTGCAAGAAACACCTTTTGAAATAATTCCAGTAGCTCAAGTTAATGGAGTTATTCTGCCCACACAAAGACATGTACTCCTGAGAAGGTGTCACTGCTAATACTCACATGGACTAAAAAAATCTGCATTCTGTACAAGCACTCTGGTTCTTCACAAATATTAACAGCACCCCCTAAAAAGAGCTCCGATGTCATCTCATAACCAACAGCAAATAAATGTTTTGGGTTGTTTTTTTTCTTCGTTTCTTTTTTACTTCCAGTAATACTTCAGAATGTATCTTTCCTGGAATGGTTTACACATTTATATACAAGGTCTTATCAAATCCAAAGAATTTTCTCTCTAGAGTTTTCTCTCTAATCCTGCTAAATAAGCATATTTAACATTTTATGTAGTTCCTTCTTACCCTACATGGTCTGTCAACCACCTATCCAAATGCATTTTCTCCTCTGTGTGAAATCTGGAGATCTCAAGCAGCTCTGAAAGATGGACTCAGAATACTAAGGTGGATCTGAGCTTACCTGTGATAAGAGCATCAGGTCTCGACTGTTCTTTCCTCCATGCTGGCACAAACACAGTAACATCCTTGTGGCCTCTTTCCAAAAACCAGTCTACTGCCAATTTGATTCCTCGACAAGAAAATACTTCTTTGTTCCCGTGGCTGAAACACATATGAAACTTCCTTATTGTATGATTTTGCTTTTCTATGACCATCAGTGGAGCACAGTGGAACGCTCCACAGCTGCTCTGTCGTTTCTAAAGGCAGCTGGGAGTCAGCCCCAGCCTTCCCCAACCACTGCCCTCACTTGCAAAACAGCGTGGGATGCTGAATCTGCCCAACATTTTTAGCACCTGTAGACAGGTTCAGTAACTAAGAAAAAATATAAATAGGGAGCGTTAAAAATCCTCATAGCCCAACAAGAAGTATATGGTATAACAGGCACCATGAAGACTCAATGAGGGAAAACAGGAGGCCTGAAATACCCACATGGAAGAGTGCAATGTGTTTAGGAAATGCCAGCAGATGAGTACTGAGCACCGGTGTTCATGGCAGTAGAGGAAGAGACAGCAGACCCCTGCTACAGGAGTTCTGTGAGGTCCCATCCAAACAATGAAAGAGAAAGGTCTGCAAGCCCAAGGGGATGGCAGGCACTCTGCAGGCCAGATTAGGCAAACTGGAGAGACTGTCCAAAATCAACACGACAAAACTAAGAATTTGCTTAGTACTGTGCTTCAGAAGGAGAAATTAACTGTGTATTAAAAATGCTGTGGAGAGGCAGTTAAGCAGAATCTGATCAGACATAAGCAAAACAAAAGATGTGTGCCTGTTGTGCAATAACTGTCTGAGGTAAGGCAAGAGACACAATTATGTCATTTTTTAAAGGCAGATGAGTCCTCAGCCAACTTCTACAGCCAGTTTTGGGCATGACATATTACAAAAGACAGAGATGAACTGGGAAGAATCCAAAAGAAAGTAAAACGAGACATATGGGTAAAGGCTGAAGGAAGCGCATTTAGTTAAATTGGAGAAAAAAGAGCCTGTGGAGGAACAAAACAATCTTCAAGATACAGAAGGTAATTAAAATAGAGGACAGTGATCAACCATTGGGTGTCTATGGAAAAGTTCTGGTAGCAGGAGGCTGCAGGGCAGTCTCTGTGAGAAGAGGGGCTGTCCCACGCCAGGTATGCCCAGTTCTAGCTAGGTCCACAACAGAGGAGAAGGGAATGAGGAACACCAAGGCTAGAAGAGGAGCAGGTACGCCCCCAGAGAGACTTGCAGTCTATGGAGAACAGGGGAAGTGCAAGAAAGAGTGAGCAGCAGAGAAAAACTATGACATCCCAACCCCAACTGTGCACCACTCAGTGCCCCTCTGAAGGGACTGAGCATCACCTACAGCCATGATAAGGTGCAGGAGAGATGTCTGGAGTGAAACTGTGATGAGGAAGTGGGAAAGAAGGGTGTTTGCAGTGCAACGAGCCTGGGAAAAGATGTTTTTCACCCCCTTAAGTATTTTAATGCTTGTCTTGTCTTGTTTCCCAAAACCTGAATCAGTAATTTAATATTTATGTTAACTGGCTACAAATTAAATTCTCCAAGCTGAGTCTGCTCAGCACGTAACAGCTCTTGGTGAGTGATTTCCCTGCTGGTGTTTTGACCCATGAGTTTTCTTATTCATGTTCCTCCTGTTTTCTCCCCTGTTCTGCCGGTGGGGAGCAGCAGCCAATCCGCCATAGTCACACTGGGTAAGGATAGAAAAGTCCTTTAACTAGACTAAGGAACAATCAAGACACACATTACATAAAGCTTTCTATCTGATCAATGGGACAGTCTGCCTACGAATTTTGGGATCTCCTGACTGGACACTTTGTAGAAGAAACCAGCTGGCTCCTCTGGGGCCAGTCTGGCCTCTCCATGCGCAAGAGGAGACGAGCAACTTTCCTGAGATCTCTGCCAGCCCCACAGCTCCGCGTAGCAGAAGAAACACATAAGCATGGCAGCAAGCTGCTACCTTTTGCTTGGCTAGCTTATTGTGTATAGCAAGTATGCCACAATGTGCTTTCCAGAAAGGTAAAAGACAACTCTTTCATCAGGGAGTGATTTTTAAAGGGGACAGTATGATGATGGATAGCCACAGGAATCCTAAAAATTCCTTCTACTTGCATGTTCTGAGGTAAATAAAAACATTGAAAAGTTATTTAAAAACGACCATTCTGAAGCACCTGTTTCCAGCTTTCTAAAGCACATCTCTGCTCTGTACTCCTGGATACTTTGATACAGCTTGAGTAATTGTGCTACGGATAAAGTGCCATAGTGAGAAAGTGCCAAAGTGAGAAAACATTTAAAACAATGTTCAGATTCCAAAAGCCTGTGAAAGAGGTGGCGTGAACCTGTGTCTAGGGGTGGAGAGAGAATGAGTCATGGCTAACACCTCTCACAAAGCACCATCCTCAGCAGAGGCTGCGCTGAAGGCCTCAAACAAAAGTAAAAAAAAACCAAACCAACCAACCAACCAAAAAAAACCCCAAACCAAAACATTAAAAAAAAAAAAAAAAAAAAAGAGGGGAAAAAAAAAAAGAGGCCACTACCATTATCTGGATTTAAGTGATGAGGAACTGTGCTACTTCCTCTTCTATTGATGCTGGAGCTGGGACTTGGAAACATATATTAAGATATTATAATCGTTGCTGGATATAATAATCAAAAGTCTGTACATTTAGGCTGGCACAAGGTACTCCAAGGATAGTTTCAGTTCAGCTTCTGTACCTATAGGCCAGAACACTGTAAGGAGCAAGACATCTATGTATCTCACTATCCTCTTTAGCTATGGTTATAGACCTCTGCAATAACCCATTCTGTTTTCATCCAATACACCATTACATTGTAATGACACTGTAGTATACATATAAAACACACAGTGATTTTTTTATTAGGCATTGTTTCGTACTACCCAATTATTTCTGTGCTTGCTTGCCTGAAAGAGTAGCTCCTTTGTGTATTTCATAGCTTTCTAAAAGCAAAAAATAAAACCACATACAGATAACATCACATGGGCATAGATGGACTGAGGGTACCTTGAGAAGGATTTGGGGGTGCTGGTTAAGGAGAAGCCCAACATGCGCTGGCAGTGCTGGGCTGCATCAAAAGGAATGTGACCAGCAGATTTAGGGAGTGCTCCCCAGAGGTGGAGAGATTCTCCATTTCTTCTCTGCTCTCCTGAAACCCCACCTGCAGTACTGAGTTCAGCTCTGGGGCCCTCAACGCAGGAAGGACATGGACCTGTTGGAGCAAGTCCAGTGGAGACCAAGTATCATCAGAGGGCAGAAGCACCTCTTCTGTGGAGACAGGCTGAGAGAGTTGGGCTTATTCAGCCTGGAGAAGAAGAGGCTCCGAGGACACATTAGAGCAGCTTCCAGTGCCTAAAGGAAGCCAACAAGAAATCTGGAGAGGGACTTTTTACAAAGGCATGTAGGGACAGGACAAGGGGGAATGGCTTTAAACTGAAAGAAGGTAGATTTAGATTAGCCATTAGAAAGAAATTCTTCACTATGAGGGTGCTAAGGCGCTGGCATGGGTTGCACAGAGAAGTTGTGGCTGCCCCATCCCTGGCAGTGTTCGAGGCTAGGCTGGAAGGAGCTTGGAGCAACCTGGTGTAGTGGAAGGTGTCCCTGGCCATGGCACGGGGTTGGAACTAGGTGAGCTTTAAAGTCCTTCCCAATCGAAACCATTCTATGGTTCCATGATTTAAAATGCACACACACATATGCATAGAAAAACCAGCTAACAGTATCTCCAGCTATGGCAAGTGTAACTACATCTTCCTGAAACAACACAGAATCAGGACACTTGGTGCGCATACAGTACTCAGTGGTGGGCAGCCATACGGCCTCCTTTGCAAGCCTGATACAAGAAGTTACTGTTCATGCTATCAGCTGGTCATGTGCAACCATAATCATACTGCAATCCACTTTAAAACAGGTGGTAAGGGCTTGTTTCAGCTACTAAATTCCAGTGAAATTACTGTACTGTTATTACTCTAAACAATCTCCATGGTTTCAAATGGATAAAGCCACTTTTCACTCCTGACAGCAAACAAGTATTTGTTAAGACCACATTTTAGAAACAGTATTTTTTCTTCTCGTAAGTCTGAGAAATCATTTCAGGAATGAAATCCGGGCCTCTCTGACAGAAATGGACATTCTTGCCTATTGCTTTCCATCAGGCTGGAATTCAAGCCACACTTTTAAAGGTGGAAGGAGGATCAGGCAGTTCTCTTGCCTAATACAGACTATCATAATTCTTTTGTCCAGAACGTAAGTTTTATATGCTTAAACTTCAAGTACATTTAAACTGTACAAAACAGAAATGGGAAATGTGTTACAATCCATACATTTTTTTCTGCATTGCTGAGCAAAGGGATTTATAGCTTGTATAAATCTTCACTTTTTTTTCTGCTCCTTTTCAGACACGTCTAAGCTGGTATCTGAGTGGATATAAATTCCAAGAAATGTAAATGATTAGTGAGAAAGTCTGTGAAGAAGACGTGCAATTAGAATTTGCTCTTTTCTTCCATTTTGTTGTTATGCAGATCTGATGCTCTCCTTTTTGTGATCGCTGTGCTTCATCAGCTTTATGATACATCATATGGTGAAAAGACTGAAATCATGCTGCTGCTTCTGACTTTTTTCCTTTTTTCCTTCTGAATAGTTGTGAAAAAGAGGAGAAACGTTTGGGTTTTTTTTTGTCAAGTAACTTTCTTTTAAAAATCTCTTCCCAATTATTAGAAGTCATGTGAAAGCTCAGATCAGTCAGGATGACAGCTGCAGTTCTGGTGCATATAACTTTAGTTCTGCTTGCTGACTGTGTTCAACCTACCACTCTTAGTTGAAAGAAGATAAAGTACATTACTTAAGGTTTATCTACTTCTCTTTCATACCATGCATGAATGATTCTTTTTATCACCAGTTTTATATTTGGCCTGTTGATAGCTGTGGTTTTATTTCTGGATGAAAATAAAAAAAACAGAGCAAAAAACAAAACAACCAAACAAACCCCAACACTTCCTGAACAAAAAATAAACCATTTTCTAGGCTAGAAGAGTTAGTAGAAAGTGGTAATACACCTGATAAGAACATATTCATTTTCTCTGTTACCTTCCTAGCCCCCACACTAGATTATCAAGTGATTGTCTTAAAAAGAGTTGAGGTATATACTCCTAAATACCAACTACTAACAATAGTTGCAAGACTTAGGGTGTGCTCTAATGCAATATCCAAATCAACATGGAGCCCTTAGATTTGAAAGCTACAGGAAACACATACATTAATGATAAGAAACATTAGAGGTGAGGTCTACAATAATGTCTCCTGAATACACACACAGGTTTTTACACAACTGGAACACATACACATCAATGTACTTCCCATGCAGAGCATACTGATTAAAAGCAAGAGGAACAAAACTAAAACACAGATCTGCCTGGTAAATTTAGAGAGTTAGCAAATTATTTTCTTCTATCATGTCACTGGAGGAAAACAGTGCTCAGTCCATAGCATAGAGATAAGAATTTCCAACCTATATTAGTGACTCATTAGCCTGGCAGTGTGGTTTTGCCACTAGCCTAATCCTCTTTTTATATTCTTTCCTTTATTAAGCTCTACTAATTTCCTAATCACAGAAATAATTTGTCCCAAAGCATTTCTCAGTAACCTAGCCTCTCATCAGTCCTGAATTTGTTCCTTATATATATATTGATGCTGACACAAAGTGAATGAAAACAGTTCCCAAACGTTTGGGTTGTTGTTTTGGTTTGTTTGCCTTTTTTTTTTTTTCTCCATTAGCCCAGGATAAATTATACCAATGCTTCAAAGTCTTTGAAGGAAAAAAAAGTGTTGGAAGCTGTAACACCTTCAAAACATCTTTTGTCTGTAGGGCTTCCAATGCCAGGGCACTCTATGGAGTATGGCTAGCGTGGTTGCCAGTCAGACATGCACGCAGGCGTCTGGCTGAGCAAAAGTCATGTACTCAGCAGCCAGAGGTCAAAAAAGGCAAAGACAAGTTATGCTCAAAGCTGCCAGTGACAAGCTCCTATCCACATAATCATTACTTGTTGGAAAAATACTTTTATCTATTCCTTGAGGTGACTTCTCAAAATAACCTAAGAGACTAGACAGTGCCACTGGAAGATGAATTTCTGTATCAAGGTACCAAGATAAATTGTGTCAAGGGAGCTTAGCAACACACAATCTGAGAAGAAGTTAATGTAGCTCAACTGTTAGTTTGTCAAAATACATATGCAATTAAACTGCCATATGAAAACTACATATGGCATAGATAAGACAATCAAACCATCCCTTGGTTGACACAATTTGCAGTTGTGGAAAAACTTCCATGTAGACAGGGTATGAGCGAACATTTTACTATGGCCAAATGACGTGCTTCATGGTTATCACACAGGGACAAGATTCAGTTGCCTAAACAGAGATATCTTAATGCTGGTTAGGCACCTTTGGGTACCTCACACTTCCTGCAGCTGAATGCCACTCCTGAATGGCACTGTGGTCCCTGTCACATCTGGGAGGCCTGGGTGTATGCTTGATGCCATCAAGCACCCAGAATATCCATAGCTGAAAGGATGGCTGGGCCCGAAAGCTGTAAAAAGACTAAGATACCTGCCTTGAGTGCAAGTGCATTAAACTTAAAACCAACCTCTCCAAATCAGCACCTTCCTCTCACAAGTAAAAATTAAGTATGCAGTGGTTATCTCATACTGCATTTTCCCTATGCAATGAAGTACCATCAAGCACCATTTAAATATATAGGCCAAGGTTTTCCAAAAGGGGAAACTGAAGTGCATCACCTCCATGGCCTGGGAATCCTAAGGGTGAAGTCTTCAGAAGAATCTATTAGCTCAGAACAAGATTAATTGATTTCAACCTGCAAACCCAGATAGCAAATGATCAAAACAATTCAGTCCTTTTGCCTATATAATTCTGAAACTGGTTGTCTAAAAATTATAATACAGCTAGTAAAATATCCAGTTACTTGCTTATCAGCATTATCTTCATGCTGTGCTCTCTGTAAGTACAACAAACTTCAGCCCATATGTTTTCAGCAAAGTTTTATATACATCTATGTAAAATTTGAAACTTGTGGTTGTTGTTGTTAGCAAAGTTTGAAGGCACCCAAGGTAGCCAGGGAAAACTAACAAATATGGAACAGAAGCAAATTAACACAATAGTTAAAAGTTTTTGCATTGCCTTTGCATAAAAACTCTGTTGCTTACTCCTTACTTCTTGGTGAAAAAAGCCTAACTTTGATTCCATCAAAGTATCACAGCAATAAACAAATTTTCAGCCATTTTCAGCATCTCAACATTCTCCTTGAAAAGGACATGCAAAGGAAAAGGACTGTGCAAATACGCTGCAGCGTATTTCTCTCTTCAGAAGGATCTCCCTCAGCCTCAGCGTTAAAGGTAAGTCTTAAAATGAAGGGGCAAAAGAGAACTTCCAAAACTTGTTTCTGCTGCCTTATAGAGAAACAGGACCTTCTCCCCTCTACTCCAGACTGCAGAGGCTCAGCTGAGGAAGCTGGTTGTGTATGAAGAGCAAGTCCAAGAACACACTGGAAGATAGATGTGGCTGATGATTTGCCAGTGCTAGATGGACAAAGATCACCATCTTCTGCTTACCTCAGTTACGTAAAGAGAAAATTTAGAGTAACTTAAGTCTCACACACAGGGATACAGAACTACTGTTGACTGAAATGTGTGACCTGCGTAGTATCTGTGTTGTGCAGTTTACACTACGCAAAGGTCCTAAGTGCATTTTACTGTCAATGAACAAATGCCTTTCTTACTCACGTAAACTAAGGTGCTAAGTGAAGATTTTGCATTACATCATCATCATCTACATTCAAAAAACCGCACCTAATGAAGTAGGATTAGAGCTACACAGTTCTATGGAAAGCTGACGGGCACGGCATGATGGAAACCCGGGACCTACTCTTTAGTCCAGCCTCTCTCCGCTGTGGGAAGTGTCTATCTAGAGCTCCGCAGCTGCTCCAGGGGATTTGCTGTTCTGCTCTGATTTTAAGTTTACATACACAAACGCAGAGAAGAATCAGTCTCATCTGTAAGAGTGTTCTAACAAAATACTTTGCGTACATTAGGCTTAAATGTGTAGACATCTTTCCTCTTCTGGAAAGAGATTAAGTCAACACCATGAAAACTAAAATAATGAAAGAATAAGACTTGATCTGAAGTACCCCATAGAAGTTAAATGGCAATTCTTCAAGTCACAGCCTGCAAAAGCCACCTTTCTGATATTCAGTTGAAAGACGGCTTTTGCTTTGTTTAACCACTTCAATCAGTTCATTTCTTCTGCTAATATTGGAGCTTTAAGATAGAAATACATAAGTTGCACCTAATCAGCCGTTTTCAGTTTAAGGTATGAATGACAAACAATGCCACCTTGGCATATAAGAAGAGCTTTCTAAGCATTACCAAAAGGCAGATAAATAGAGAGGGGGTGTGTGTGTGGTGGGGGTGTGGTTTGTTTTGTTTTGGGTTGTTTTGTTTTTTTTTTCCTTTTGGGTGGGGGAAAGTTTTTTGGGGTTTTGGGAGTTTTCTTTTTTTTGGGTTTTTTTTAAACTACAGTTTGCTAAAGCAGCTCGTCTGGAACAGGAGCAGTCACCAGACTAGACCAGCACAAATGCCAGCTCTAGCTGGCCAGAGTAAGTTATTCTGGCCCAAGCCTTGTTCTGTGCTGCCCTCAAGGACACCACAAATCCACCCATCATCAGCTGACTAGATGCAACCAAATATGAACATCCAGTCACATAATCAAGACACATCCCTCCCTCCCTTGTGTCACGCCTAGCTGTTCTCCCACCCACAAAACCACTGTGCTTCATTTACAAGTCTAATAGAAAAATAAAAATAATCCTTTCAGATACTCCCTCCCCCCCCCCCCCCTCCCCTTACACCAGATGAGTCAACGGAACGTGATGTATGAGAAGTTTTGTG
>WYDI02024079.1:3980-17694 GCA_009867235.2 Psittacus erithacus | reverse complement strand
TGATGGGTTCGGACTGAAACAGGGGAGGTTCAGGTTGGAGATAAGGCACAAGTTCTTCGCTGTGAGGGTGCTGAGGCACTGGCACAGGGTGCCCAGAGAAGCTGTGGCTACCCCATGCATGGCAGTGTTCCAGGCCAGGTTGGACACAGGGGCTTGGAGCAAGCTGCTTTAGTGGAAGGTGTCCCTGTCCGTGGCAGGGATTGGAGCTGGAGGAGCTTTAAGGTCCCTTCCAACACAGGCCCGTCTGGGATTCTATAATAAACAGTGTGTGTGTAAGGGGAGGGAGCTTTGTGTGCCTGTGTGTGTTGGTTTGTTTTGAAACTGTAGTAGTGAGTTGAATGCTAATTTACCTGACACTGAAAGATAATCCCAGGGAAGCTGTTTGCTTCTTGCTTTGTGTGTTAAGTTGTTGTGCTGAAGTTCTTTGTTCTTTTTCTCCTGTTTCAGCAGTGACATGTTTTGATGTATGTCTGTGACTGACCAAAATCCAGCATGGAAGCTTGTAAATAACCCAGTGTAGGGATGTTCATTTTCCTCTAATCCTCTGTTTTGACATCCGAAAAGAAAACACTTACAATTTCCATTTAATAGGAATTTTGTAAGAGAAAAGGGCTCTTTCAGCTCTCCTGCAGACTGCTACATGATTTCTTCAAGTTTGCATCTGGGCTGCTTCAATATTCTGTTAATAACAGTGGTGTTACTGTATTGTTTGTGTCATTCCACAGATTGACTGTTTCAGAAGGAACCATTGTATGGGTTGCACTGTCAGTATTTTTAAATAATCCTTCCCATGGTTATGAATAGGATCAAGTCAGTCTATGTAATGATAAAGCTTGATTATACTTCCTGAAAGCTGGATTAGACTTTCTCTAAATATACAAAAATCCTGAAATTCCTGGTTTGAAGTGATTTGGGGAGTATTTTTGCTTGGTGATTGTAATGTGGCTGTTCAGTCTTAGCTACCAGGTCCAAATAACTTGTTCTTTGTTTGGGATTTTCTTTCTAATAATGGAGAGCACAACTATTACGTGAACACACAACTGCATTGTGATGTGTGCTCTGTTTGTAACATCAAGTTATTTTCTCTTCTTGTACAGGAGAAGGCCCAATCCTAAGATCCAGTCTTACTAGTTTGATCTTGCAGCAGCCCAAGTAGTGTAAATATTAACTGCTTATGGCTTAGGCTATGTGGGGAGGCAGTGCAGCCAACAAGATGATGTTTGATTTGGAAGAGGTGGCTAAATACTGTTCTGAGAACAGGCATTTAGTCAAAATCCAGCAGCAATATTTAGTTATGTTGTTTTTAGACTTCTGAGTGCAATAACTGATTACAAATTAAGGGCTTATTATCTTTTGGAGGAAAAAGACAGGGGATCTTTAGGAATCCAGGTCTCTTTTCTTTTGACTGCATTGCGCCCTGCTGTTCTCTGGGCTGGCTGTCCCATGGAGTCAGGGAGCTCTGCCCTGCTTATGTGTGCCCTTGCACACTGCGAGCAACACTGGGGGAAGCCTTGCTCAACCCTTGCTTCAGCTTGCTCTTGGCAGCACTTATGGTGTGCTACAACACCTGAAAGATCTGTGATATCCCCTGATAGTGCAGCCGTTTGTAACACTTACAGCCTATGTAAGATCTCCTGTGCTGTGAATGAATCAAAGGTGCACTGCTTCCTCCTTCTCTGCACGAGTGCATTGATAAGATGCCACCTGGGCTTTTTTTAGGAAGTGGCATGCAGTGACATGGTCCAGGGGAAGGGGACTGTGAAGTAATATCCTAAACCACTTGTTTGATCCTTGATAGCAGCAGATGGAAACAACTCCTTGTTCTTTGTTAAGTCAGGTAGAGTTCTCTGAGAAAATCTTTCAGGGCTGCTGGCACATCCTTGATGATAACAAATTAAATAGTGAGAGATTTGAGAAGGATCAGAGGCTGCTTTCTGTAGCCATTCTGCTAGTGAGGTGCCATCGTAAGGCTTCTTGCTCCAAACTGCCTCTTTCTTCACTGGACCAGTAGACGTCAGTACTGGTCAACCTACACTGGATGGGTGTGAAGAAGGGTGTTTGCCAACGCTCAGAGGTAGGCTTGCACAAGCCCTGCATGTGAGTATGTTTGCTCCAGCTAAGCTTTTCTTTTTAGCAATGCTGCTGTTTCCATTAATGCAATATTTTCTTGCAGTAAGGCAAGGTAAAGTTTTCTGTCAGAGGTATATTTTCCATATAATAAGTATCTTGCTGATTTCTTATGTATGTGCTTCTAAAGCAAGTGCAGCCCAGATTTTGTCTAAAAGCTTGATGCAAGATCCTTTATTGCATAGTCTGTTCAGAGTAACTTCCACTCTTTTCCTCTTCCCCTCTTTAAAGAGGAGGACACACTGTGCCCTCTCACCAGTTCATTCACTGGTGTGAGGATAGGAAGTTCCTGGTCCACTACAGGACTACCACTGTGGTTGCTTGGAGGTGATGGGCTAACAGGGATATTTCCATCTGCAGAAGTGCTGATGTCTTTCTCAGTTTAGCCTGTGTGTGGCGGGTGACCTGCAGCAGTGCTTATGGGTGGAAACAGCTTGTGGAAGCATGTCAGGATCTTTATTTTATAAAGGTATTTGGATATTTATATCCTGTCATTCCAAGTATTCTGTGTTACTGCAGTTGAATACTAGAAGGAAACACAGCACACTTTTCCCTGCCTTGTCCTCGAGTGCTTGGTGTGTAGTTTCATGATGTTTTCTTCTGGTGTCCGTGCTCATTTTTCTCTGCTACATAAACACTCCACACAACGGGGGAGATGAGAATGAAAGCTTCAGAGTTGGTGTTTGAAGAAAGTCTGATTTTTGCCATGAAAGACCTTGCTAAGAGTCTGCTTAAAATTAGTTCCCTCTGTAAAGAAGTGGTTTAATGGACTCAAGTTTCTGATGGGTGCATGAGGAAGAGTCTGCTCCCTGTTTTTGTGAAGCACATATCCATGTATCTTGACAAAGTGGGATTGGAAGGGCGGAGATTGGGACACTGCTTGCCTTCTTTGTTCTGAAAATCCTGACTTTTTGTGGATATTTCCTTACCTAAAGCAGATTTTAGTGCTGGACTGAGCTGATACTCATTTGAAACTTCCAGTGCATCAGGCCTGTGGGTGAGATCTGCTGTTGGACCTTGGAGCTGTTGCTGTCACTGTCTTGAGAGAGAAACTAACAGAGATTGACACGTTTTCTTGATCCTAATGGAAGCTGTCTTCCTAGTTGGGAAGAAGTCTCTGTTGGGGCAAGTCCATGACCTATTTTAGAGAATCTTGTCTGTACAGGGTGGTTGCTGTTTTCTTAGGACAAGACACCATCTTCCAAGAGCTCTTTCTTCATTTTAGTTCAGTAATTTAGTTCTTTTACTTGACAAATAAGAGAATGTGAAGGTGAGGAGGCTGCAGCTTTATTTTGTACTGGTGTATAAGGAATGGCAGAGGAAAAGAGGAGTTTTCTTTTTATTGTCAGATTAAGTAATTGAAAAACTTCCAATGCTATAGTAACAGCAACACTACAGTAACAGCCAGATGTCAGTGAGCACATTTGAATCCTTCTATTTTAATCCTTCTATTTTAAGTTTCAAGCTGTTGAAGAAAAGTGTAAAATTCTTTAATCTGTAGAAGAGAAGGCTCGGGGGGATCTTATAGCTCAATACAATTGCCTGACAGGAGGTTGTAGTAAGGGGGGATCATTCTCTTCGCTCAAGGAACAAATGACAGGACGAGAGGAAACGGCCTCAAGCTGCACCAGGGGAGGTTTAGATGGAGCTGAGGAACAATTCCTTCCCCAGGCATTGGAACAGGCTGCCCAGGGCAGTGCTGGAGTCACCATCCCTGCAAGTGTTCACACATGGTGGAGATGAGGCCCTCACTGCCATGGGTTAGTGGTGGCCTTGGCAGTGCTGGAGTAAAGGTTGGACTTGACCTAAAAGTCTTTCCCAGCCTGCTCAGTTCTATGTAGGTGTGGCAGCCTCACTAGCTGTTTCAGCCTGTAGCTACTTGGGTAGCCTAGGAAGGAACGGTGTAGTAGCACTGTTGGGAGGGCTGTTGATTAAATTTGTAGAAGCAGCTTTTCCCAGATGTTCTTGGGGACAGGAGCCTGTCCTGAAGATTTGTGTTTCTCTCTGAAACATTTTTATGATGTCCTGTTGGGTCTGTGGCCCGTGCTCTCTGTGTGCTGGATTGATTTGAGGTACTGTGACATTTTTCTTGGAAGGTGTACAAGCCAGGAATGAAGAAGTTTTGGAGACTGGGCTTTGTGCCTAATCCCCATTTTGTGTGGCTGTGCCGGTCCATACAGCTGGGACACTTACTGGGGAGCAGGAGTAAGATGTCCACAGAGCTATCTGGTCCCCTGTTGACACTGAGTTGAAGCTGAGGTGATAGATGTGGGGTGGAAGAGGCTGTTTTTCTAGTTAAACATTTTAAACTGTCAGAGGAGGTGAAAAATGAGTTGTACTCTTTCCTGTGGCCTTTTTCTCCAAAGAGTCTCTCATGCAAAAAGAAATGTGCCCTGCATGGATCAAGCCCTTTGCTTCTCCATGTTCGTTTGTTTTTATTGTAAGGTAAACCTTTCATGTTTTATTGTTCTGAAGTTAAAGCCTGGCCTAGAGGTGCTGATCCTTAGTAGAAACAGCTGCAGACTGAGTGTCCCCTGCTCAGGTGGGAGGCTCTTTGAAGCAACATGTTGCCTCTTATAAAGGAAATTGAGTATGTGAGAACTTAAACCTGTAAAAGCCATCAACAGCTCTGCCATTGTTTATCTGTAGTGTAACTTTATATAGAATTAAAGTGAAATGCCTCATTCTGCTTCCAAAATGAGATGGTTTTAGCTCCCTCCTGGTCCTGGAGACACAGGAAATGACCACATAACCGCAAATGCTTTCTAGTGGAATGGAGATGAGTGACAAAGTATCCACAGAAATGGGTTCTTAACCAGACCGGCTGGTGAAAATACATGTAACTTCTGGTTTTTAGGTAAACCCAATGCTTAAACATTAAAACTAAAAGATCAAGTGCTGTGTATGCACTGGCTGGTGTGAGGGGGCACAGCTGAGCATTTCTTGGGTGTTGATCCACAGCAATTTGCAGCACAGTCTGTAGCCTGTTCCTCAGGAAGAAAAGGAGTGAGCAAAACTGAGGAAAGCTACAGTATGTTTGTGGCTTTGTTTATCAAGTTGCCTTGTACAGAAGCAAAAACCCATCAGCTGTCAGATTCCCCTTGCTCTGTCGCATTTAATTACTTAAAGCAAAGCCCTGGATATGTACCATCAGTCAGCTTCCACACTCCTCTTTGTACTGGGACAGGGTGCAGGGATAGCCTCTAAATTGCAAGAAGAATTCCTTCAGCTTCACTGGTTCTGAGAAAAGCTTTCTTAGGAAGGCAGAATGGGTTTTCCTAACTCAGTCATGCTGGACCACAACTGCTTTGCAGTGGTGTTGGGTATTGGTGTGGGACAGGTTCTAGGTTTTGGCTTAGGCTGAATTGCATTTGGCAGAGAGAATAAATTTATCACCTTTAAGAGTATCCTGTAGCTTCCCCCTCAGCCAACAGGAAGCAGCATTGATGGCATCTGTGTGGAGCCCTTGCAGATGGGGCTGTAATGGGAGAGAGTGTTTGAAGGAGGTGAAAAGAGTTTAAGATAATGCCTATTTCTGGAAGCAGTTGGAAAGAAACTGTATTAACTTAGTGCTTCCTTAGTGCAGGTTTTTTTTGAAGGCAAGAAAGTAAGCAGTTTACCATCAGGTTGGTAAAAAGAATGTGGGTTTGACTGGGAATGTGGAAAATATGGTGACATTAGAAACTGCTGGGCTGTGCATGGAGATGATGCAGGATTTGTCATCCTGTAAATCATTTCTTATTGATTAGCTAAACTGTTTGGCTTGGCAGAGGGGATCTTTTCCTCGGACCAGTATCACCATTGCACGGCAGGCCTTCTGAACTGTGCACTTCAAACAATGCTTAGTGCTGTCTGAACAGAAATTACCTCTACAAAGCCCTTTTCAGACCTACAGTGTGCAACAGCCCAACCCAAAAGGCAGCAGACTGTATTACAAGAGAAGACTGACAGAGGGAGCTGGGTCAGAGGGCCAAACAGTTGTCATTTGAATAAATTCTTGAAGATAGTCATTATCCTTAATAGCATAAACATTCTGTGAGAGCCAACACAGCTGTATTCTAGCAAAGGTACTGAAGGAAAGCTCTACATGGGGAGGAATCAGCTTGTTGCAATGATGTCTCTTCCAGTCCACATCTAAATGCTGGTCAGTGATACAGTATGAGTAGTTAGCTGCACATGTGAGATGCTTCGAGTGGTGTATCTCTGTCTGAAATGCAGAAAAAGTCTGAAGCTCCATCCAGACATCCAAGGAACTGAGACTTCCCCTTAGCTGTGCAAATGATTAGAGCTAAAACCTGACCTTCTGTTTCTGAGGTGGCTGGGGGAGTTGCGTCAGGACCACTTGGCAGGCAGAGTTCTCCCCTGCACTTGCGTGCTTTGTAAGCCTACTCCAGAGTTGTATGACCTGGTAGAGTAGTTACTTCTGTCGCAAGCAAAAAGCTGTATGAAAATGAAGAGAGTTTTCAAAAGCAACTTGGTTTCCCAGCTCTCAGTAAGTGCTGATAGTGAGTCCTAACAGGAGAGCAAATGTGAGGTGTTTTGTTCTGATCATCTCTTGTCACCTCTGGTGTGATATTCATGGTTTTATAATCAATGACAAACATGGGGTACTAAGTTAATGTACTAATAATGCAGGAAGTGTTGTTTCATTTCAAGCTGCCATTGATGTGCTTTTTTTGCAAGGAAAAAGTTTAAAGAGTAGAAGGAAACATAGGAAAAAAGACCTAGTCCTGTGTGCCAAGAGGGTATTGGATTCTTTGGCATTGTTCTGGCCACATCCCACTTGGTAATGTGTTCAACAGGAGCTGAAATATGGATCCCATGCTTCTAGGAATATATGAAAAAGATAATATATCTTTAATTAAACTTTTTATACTTCAGTGCGATTTCTTGTAGTGAAGGGAGAGAATTGAAGCCTATAACAGGATATGTTTGCTGCAAACCTGAAACTCCTGGGTATTTTTTTCATGAGCATAGGCATGACTGATTTATTTCTTTTTCCTTTGTTAAACTTTTGTACTTCTGTCCCTTATCTCAAATTCTTGTCTTTAGTGGATAGAATTAAAGATAGAAATTAGCCACTGAGCTCTAAGTTTTCCCTGTTCTATTTATTGGGCTACGAGAGGAGTTTTGCAGACTTGCCTGACTTCTTGCAGCAAATCATCCGCTCACCTTCCAAGCAAAGCAAAAGTCAGTTTTAAATACACCAGCTGAGTTTTTTAATGGTGCTGGATGGTTTTCCTTTCCTTTTTTTCAACTGCTGCAGTTATTTCTATATATAGTCTTAAGGATGCGAAAAGTCATTCATTCCTAATGTGTTTAAATATGCTCCGTAATGAATGTTGTGGATGTGAAAGATAAGCAGCTTGGAGCTTTCTTTTGTAAGGTATAGGGTAACACAAAGCATCAAAGTTTTGCTGCCCTCAGGACACACACTGAAGTAGTTAAAGTAGTGAGATAACCAAAATACAATAAGATATCCATCTAGAAAATCTAAATCTCAAGGACACAATAAGTTTTCATTTAAATATTTCTCATTTGCTGAGAATCAGCGAAATAAATCTTAATTCCACATTGTAGATGGTGACAGAAATTCAGTAACTTTCCCTGGGATGAGTCTGGTTTGGTGCCCAAATCTCTCTGATAATGGTCTATGTTGGAATACGAATCTGAATTAGCTGCTTACAGTTACTTAAGAAAACAGTAATTAGTGTTGCTATTTAGGAACATTTCTGTTTGGTGCTGAACTACAGGTAGTCTGATACTCCTGAGTTGGAACAAAGAATTCCTGTACAGAACTAAATCACTTTGCCTTTACTTTGCATTATATCTTAGTTCTCACTCACTGTGTTTGTTCTTACAGGTGCTGGGTTTGGATTAGGAATTGTTTTCTCAGTCATCTTCTTCAAAAGTAAGTTTACTGCAGGAATTTTACTGCCTGGTTCCCTACTTTCTTTTGTAGGTACAATTGAAAACCAATAAATCTTTGAGGCATGTAAAAATTGGCATGTTAAACCAATTAATTATTGGTCATGTCTTTTGAGTTGACATGGAGTTACATACAGTGTTAACTGTTGTGTAACAAGGTTGTTCCATGAGGCACCTCTCTAAGCTCATACTGTGCTCAGCTCAAATGCCGGAATTGCAGGAAACCCTGAGCCAAATGACTGGAGCCATGTGTCTAGACATCAGTTTATGCCAGGCTTGCCAGGGTTTTAAAACTGATCTAAATCCCTCTTTAGTTATGCTTTGGTAAGAGAATAGTTTACAGGAATATCTTGAATTGAGAGATTCATTAGAATCCATTGAATTCTCAGTGTAGTGTCTTACTGTTACTTTTGTTGTTTTGAAGTGCTCAGGGTTTTAGCTGATTTTAGAACTTGAAAATGCCTACTATGCCTCTTCCCAGTGATATATTCATTCTTGGTGCTTATTTAACAGCTCTGTCACTGTCATGTGAAATAAAAAGCTTTTCTTGACTTGGACTTTTCCTCTCTGCTTGCCTTCCCCCACAGGAAGGACATGGCCTATTGCTTTTGGGTCAGGGATGGGGTTAGGAATGGCTTATTCCAATTGTCAACATGACTTCCAGTCTCCATATCTTCTCCATGGTAAATTTGTAAAAGTAAGTATCAGTACTAGTTACTATTAGTTAGTAACTGTTTTAATTTAGAATGGTACATTTAGACACCATTTAAATAGACATTCCTCTGCCTTTCCCAGAAGAGCGCTAGGAAGGAAAGACTTGTGTTGCCAAAGCTGGGCAGTTCCTGTCTCTTTAGTAATGTTTAATATCTGGTGTGTTTAGCACTAAACTTGCTGGACTGAATACATAGACTTGGTTTAACAGACACTGCAGGTAGGTTTGCCCGCAACCTGAAAACAACTATAATAACAATAAGAAAGCTGAAAAACTAAACTAATGGTAAGATTTTTGTCTTCAGACTTAGAAAGAGATGAGCTAGGAAGAAACTGAAAGTTATGTCAGGTAGGTCTGCCTGTGGAAGCAGATCTGGGATCTTTTGGGAGTGGTTTTTTTGGTTGCTTGCTTTTTTGGTTGGGGTTTTTGGAGTTTTTCAACATGAAAATAATAATCTTGTGTAAGTTTTGTCTTGTTTGGCTGGAATCTAATAATTTGAAGGAACTGTACACTTTTAAGTAGTTTGGCGGAGGATCATTTAGATGAGTTTAGTTTTGTCACTGACCATGCCAAGAGAAAATACTTAAAACTAGATTAATGAGCAGGAGCCATTTGTTCACTCACAAACTGCCTGCAGTGCACTAAGCCCACAGACTGACTCCATTCATATTGCTTTTATTTCTTCACATGTAAAAGTTGAGGCTGTTTTTATGGCGATTCATCATTGTGTTGTCTGAGGGGGGGGGAAAAATGGTGTGCATGTTTTGGATTCACAAAGCCATAGACTGCTGAAAGCACTTCAGTGATAGCACTGCAGAAGCATCCACCAGGACACATTTGCAGTCACTTTAGCATTTCAGAAGGTACGGAGGTAAATGTTCTGCTAGGAGCTTCTCATGGCAAGGACGCAGAACTGCATAAAGTGCTCATCTGCCTGATGAAAGAATCCTGAACGTGGTGTTCCCCTTTTTCCTGATGCATCTACAGCTGGAAGTTGAGTTCAGTCCCCCTCAGATTTACTGGCAGATGAGCTTTTGCCAGCCCTCTGCAGCCCTACCAGACGTGCCTGCTTATAGACATTCAGCTGTTAAAGGAAATGGTAACAAGATGCTTGACCAACTTCTCCAGGATAAAATATTTTAGATAGCAGTATAGAGAAATAGTGACTTAGATGCAGCAGCTACAACAGTGCAGCTCCAGCCCAGAACGGAAATCATGTGCAGCACTCTGCTGGCCAGATCTGCTAACATTAAAATGTGTTAGCTTTCCACACCATCCTGAGGGTATGCCTCCAGTTCACATCTCCAAAAAGAAGCTGGAATGACATGTCTGTGGCTTCATGTGAATGGTAAATGCCCTGCAAGCATTATTCATTCAAGGATGCTTGTTACTAGGGATGTTGAGCAACAGAAAACTGACTTCGGGGTCAGCCCAGTAAGAGATTTTGTTTGGATTAAGGACTAAGCTGTGTGCTGGAGCAAGGGTGGTCCTTTGAAGCATGAGGTAATTGAAAGTACACTTCAGAGAAGCAGCACAGCTGCCTGCATGGCACAGGACTAGACAAATAGTTTCCAGTGCACTGTCTCCACTGGCTTTCTCTGGCACAGAGAGGCTGAACACACAGAGAGGGAGGTCGTGGATGAAACCATCTAATGGTTAATGCTGTTAATCCTCTCCAAAATGTCATGTCATGGATAATGGCTCTGGGGTTATTATAACAAAATTATTTCATTTCTGTTGGGTTAGGAACATGGAAAATATTGTTGCATTATCACTCATCTGTTTTTTTCGTAGAAAATGCAGTTATAACTGAACTCTGTAGAACTTCCTTTACAAAACGGAGTCCTGCTTAAATGTTAACTTCTCACAATGTGAGATTCTGCAAGAAACTGTTATTGAGGGAGAAATGTAACATGGATTAACTTGAACCAAATTAGTTCTGGTTTTCTGAGCCTGTCAAGTTCATAGGATCACTCAACTTGGAAAGGACTTCAAGGAGGTCATCTACTCTGACCTCAAGGCAGGGTCAGCTCTGAGGTCAGACCAGGTTACTTAGGGCTTTATTCAGTCTGGATTCTTGATTCTTCAGGCTCAAGTTCTTAATTCAGAATCCTAAGTGAGAATGAGAGAGAACAGAGGACCTTCAGGATGCCAGTCAGGAGATTACAGAGTGTCTTTGGAGCTGTTGTAACTGTAACTTGGATGACACGTTGCCCATCCTTTGGGTTAGTAATTTGGTCATGAAACTCACCGACGCAAGAGCCATTCATCTAGACCAGGAGACTGCTTAAATGCAGACAAGTCTTCATTTGTGGGCATAAGATTCTGAGGGCTTTTTAAGTAATTTGATCAAGTGGATTCTGCTGTGATTTCAGCTGAATTTAAAATCAACATTAGCAATTATTTGGAGGCTGAGAATTACAAGGCCTTGATTTCTTTGCAGGATGGAAAGTATCATGGTTTCCAGATTATTTAGCCTGTATTATTTATCACCCCAAATCCACAAGCCTGTGCTTTGGTGCAGTGTGGGTTACATTGATGTGCAAGAATACAATCTTGGCAAATGAAGCCTTTCCTCGTGCCCTTTGTGGCTTTGATTTCTCCCTGGTTTCTGTTCAGTCTGTGAATAGTTACCTTGAACAATAATGTTGGAGTTTCTTGAAGTACCCATTTGATCCGAATGGGGAGTTACGTGCATGAAAACATGCCTCTGGTATGAAAATAGCTGCTTAACTTCTCCATGCTCAACCTCTCAGTCTAGTGAAGAATGAAAATGTTAGCCTACCTTCTGGAAATGTTTCAGAGCCAAGTGGCTTGCTTTACATCGAGCAGCACCTTCCATGTAAGGAACCCAAATGGCTTTTTAATAATATAAGCCTTCTTGCTTTACAGGAGCAGTGACTAATGACTAAGACTATCCCAGTGGGAAGGAAGGAGAAATCAATGATTATTCCTCAGGAATACTTGAAGTGCCCCTGGAATAAACCAACATTCTTCAGTAACGATCACCAGTAACTCTTTATACTCCAACAAACTGTTTCTGTACATGAAACAACGTTCTGTTGCTTGTTTTGTATCGTGTCTGCAACGTGCAAGGAAGAGCTCTTCTGGGAAATAAATAAAACAAAAATGGCCTTCTCTGGTGTGTTGGCTTTGTATGTGAGTGAGAGAGAATGGAAGGAGAGACCTTCAGTGTGAGTACCTAGCAGCTGTGCCCACATGGGTAAAAGCCACTGGGAGAGCTCTTCAGAGGAGACAGCCGTTGTATGTTCCTCTCCACTCTTGAAAGACAACCCCCTTCTAACATAGAGTTCAAAGCAGCATTCCCACCTCATAAATCACCCACCAGACCCCTGCTGCTTGTGCTGGTGTTTGGGAGGAATATAAATACTCCTATGTCCTGTTTGTACAGTTGCCCTTTAAAATTGGAGTTTTGGCCAAAGAGGCACAAACCAAAAGGGCAAATCCTGTGTGACTGCAGCTAACCAGTACTGTCTACTGGAGCTCTGAGTCATGGGGTGACCCAGGTTCGAAGCTTCCCAGGATAGTGGGTGAATTAAACAGCTGCACTTTGCCATCTGGTTCTTACCTTTTAGCTTGCTTGGTTTTTCACCCCTCTTCTGTGGGGGAACACAGAGTTTTCAGTGTCTGGGAATGGGTCACAGGTTTTTAAAGCTCTTTATTACCTCAGCAAGTAGCTGGTCCAAGTACTCCCTTGTACTTTACATTTACTCTAGTCTTTGTAATTGTCAGCGTGTTGTCTGCTGCTCTTCTCCTGTCTCGAGGTTGTCTTCACTGCTGCTTTACTCAGCACTATTGTCTGGCTATTGAGGTGAACCCTTTTTCTTTGTCCTGTGCTTGCTATGTATTGTCTGCATAGCAGTTGATGTAAATGTATGTCCTCTGAGTTACAATGGTGTATGTATGGATATAGAGCTTTCTGTTACTGAAAACCTGCTGTGCTGGATGATGAGTGCTGGCAGATGGAAAAGTAACCAAAAAATGTCTTTCCAGAAAGGAAAACACAATGGAAAACAAATTGTGCAATATTTGTGTTTGCTTTAACCATGCCAGAAATGGAAGGGGATGGACTGAGAGGCAGTGTGCTGAGTTCAGAGAGCTTGTGAAGCTCCTCATCTTCCTCAGCAATGGGGCTGAGATTTGGTGTGGGTGTCACAGCAGTCCTGCCCCACCACATCCACCTGGGGATCTTGATCATATGTGGATCTTGAGCGCTGAAGAACCATGTTGAGCTGTGCCCAGAGTCAACAGGAGCTGAAGAGCTTGCCTAGAGCAATGGACTTGTGAAATTAAATAGCTTTAATGCCAGAGCAGCATTAAAGACTGTCAGAGCATGATACCATCCAGGGCCATTGCTTGAGCATGTCCTTGTTTTTCTGCCTCCTCCCTTGCCGGACTGCATTCATCAGTCAGGTCAAAACAGCTTATTGGAAACAGGATCTCTTTGCTTTCTTCCCATTTTGGAATCATTTTATCTGGCCCCAATTTTTAATTTGAGCTATGTACTTTGGAGTCATAGCTCCTCTGTGGTTTGGAAAGTGTTTTTATTGAGTTCTCTGTGTGTGTGTGCTGTGGTGCTAGCAGTCTGGGTTCAGCTGGAGAGAAGACCATCAACCTGGGTAAGAAACAGGAGAACCAAAAGCAGTACTGAATGTAAAAACTGCCAAAGTGCAGAAAAAGCTTTAGCTTAATGCTGTGTGATTTGGGCCACGATGATGGGTTCTGGGTTTTTTAGCGTCCCTGGTAATGCCTTGTTCTGCTCTGGTATGAGCTGTATCAGTTCAAATCTAACACTTGGTTCTGGGGCTCCCAACACAAGAGGGATGTGGAACTGCTGGAGTGAGGCCAAAGGAGGCCATGGAGATGCTGTGAGGGCTGGAGCAGCTCTGCTCTGGAGCCAGGCTGAGAGAGCTGGGCTGGGGCAGC